>JAPYYQ010002127.1:9464-48185 GCA_030522585.1 Anagyrus pseudococci | reverse complement strand
ATTTAATATATTTCGAGTCTGTCCCCCAAAACCTATACAGTATAGTAAATTTTCTAAAATTTTGTTGTAAAATTTACTTATACTTATTTATACGTGTAAGAGCAACGTTTTCGTTTTTTTTTTTTAAATTATTGACACTTTATTTCATCGACCATTTCTTTTTTTTTTCATCAGCTGCTGTCACAAATAAATAGTTAAATAAATAAATTAATTAAATAAATAAATTGCTCGATTGACTATATAGAGATAACGGTTAAAACTAAAAGGACACGAGTGGAATCATCGTTGATCACCTAGCTATTATAAAGAGCCTAATGCGACGCCCTAACTCGTCTTTCTCTCTCTCTTTTTCTTTTCTAAGATTCCTTTTTATTTAATTTTATTATTATTCTTCTTACTCCTTAATAACTTTAAATTTTAAATTCATCCGCAAGGTCGCGCAACTAACCAGACTTCTTCTTTTTCTTTTTTATTTTTTTTTTCAGTGATATGTAATATAATACATCGTTTAAACGATTCACGCATATCACATCGCGAATCTACCACTACTACGTCTTACATACCTATTACGGTATATTTCAAAATTCTTTTGTCTCGTTATCATCATTTAATGCGTTTGTGTTTCTTTTCTCTCTTGTTTTTCTTTTTTTTTTATCTTCGCACTCTTCCTCAATAAATAATCGCAAAATTTGACGTCAAAGTTCGGCACTCGCGTGTCTCAATTTCCTTCCCGCCTCTTCGCCTTTCTTTTAAAATTTTTGTACAAAAGTCGATCGGTTCTACAGACCTTTTATTTGCTTTACTACTCGATGTTGACGTGCATAAACAATCGCAATGCTTGTAATACTCGCATCGCCGAACGTCGTCGGTTTATTCCTTCCTCTCTTCATTAATACTCCCCTCTCTCGTATTTTCGTGTTTTCGCAAACAATCAAACATTCGCGTAGTAATACAGTCGTCATTGGAATGAGATTGAAAAAATATACATGTACGAATACCGTATTATTCTTAAATATTAATATGTATATGTTTATGTATATATTTATATGTATATATATAATAAAGAATACGTTTGCAGTATCGTATAATATTTACAGAGTATAATATTCTTGCACGTGTCGAGAGACGTACTTGATGATTCTCGAGAAAGAAAAAGAAAATCGCCGTGTCGCTTCCCCTCGGCCGAGGAGGGGGATGGGCACAAAAATCACCGATGCTTGTAAATCCTGACTATAATCGAGGTCCAGAGCGCTTTATCACGCCGCGCGTTCTTAACGAACATCTTCAATCTTCTACTCTTCTTTAATTTTCTTTTTTTTTCTTTCTTTTTTTTTTATTTTTATTCGGTAGCAAAGTCAGCTCGTTAATTTTTGTACGTGAATATTTCATTGTTCATTGTTAATTTGCTTAATAATCTCTAGCGATCTCGCCTCTCTCTTTATATCGTGTACTCACAGCCTGAATAGCTGCCCACCGAGCGAATCTCCTACTCGAAGATTATAATATTACACATGCGATCACACGATCGGCTAAATGACACGCGCGCTCCTCCACACTCATCAACATTTTAAAACTCCTCTTATCTTATTCCTCTCCTTCTTTCTCGCTTTCTTTTCTTATTCATTTTGTTCGAAGAGATCGACGGCTCGGTGGTACCGCGAAGACTAGAAAAAGCGCTTTTCTCGTGCTGTTGGTCGTCAGCAAAGCGACACGCCCGCGCTGCTATCACACCCTCGGCCTATTACTATATCGCAACTCGAAATACATATTTACAAAGGGACGCGCCAAACGGTTGAGGGCGCCATCGAGACCGAGACGAAGACTCGATGTCTACGTGCGAGAGGAAGTAAGCGCCCCCTCCCCCCACCCTGGTAAACGAGAGACGGGCATCGACTAGATCGAGCCGACCTCTTTTTCTACCCCCTCCCGTTGTCTGGAAAATAATTCATCGGAGCTGAGGAAAAAAACGAATTTTTAAGCTTTTAACGCGCGGCGGCGATACGCACGCAGTTCGTCGAACCGACGCTGCTATTAATCACGATCAAAATCTCACGCGAGCGGTAATCTTCATTAGTGGCTATAGCACAGCGAATCATCAGCGCTCGCGCTATGATGATAATTCAACGATATCCTCCCCCAACCCCTCTTCATTTTTTTTTCTTCCTTTTTTATTATTATTGTTTTTTTGATCTCGTTCATTTTTCATCGACAACGCTCTTGTTATTCGTAATGAGGCTGGCTTATGATTTGCATTATTCCCAGCGTCTCGTTATTGCCCGCGGGGCAGTGTATATAGCAGTAGCAGCGCAGCGTAAGGCTTGCTTGCTTTAGGGCCACTTACTTCCTCTCTCTCTCTCTCTCCCTCGTCTCTTCTCCTGAAACAACTTCAAACAATTCGAAAGGAAGGTGGGGGTTGAGGGAAAAGGGGCTGAGGGGGGAGTAGGGAGGCTTGGGGGTTTATTAAAGGGGGGAGGACTAGATTCGTTCCTAATGGAATTTCTTTTCATAATAGAGCTTATTGCTAAGCCGAGAAAAGGGGCCCGCTTTCGGTATACAAGGGCCGCTTGCGGGCGCGATAATACAATGCACACCATGTGTGTGTGTGTGTGTTTGTGTGTGTGGCTGTCTGTAAGTGTACGCTCGTATCAGTGTATCTGTTTCTATCTCGCGTGCCGGGGCGCAGTAAAGGTACATACATTCCCTTTGTCTCGTCCTGCTTTTGACACTTTTCCAGAGATTTTCACTTGACCTCTTTTCTCTCGAAGCGCAGCGACGGCGACGACAGCGGCTTTGCCCTCCTCCTCCACCGCCCAATTGTTTTTTTCCTTTCTGCCTTTTCCCGCCGCATCGATCGTACACCTGCAAGTGTACACATTCGCTCGCTGTTTGAACAGATCTCACAACACTATTTGCTCTCTTGCACAGCTCGATTCATTGTTCGCGCCGGGCGCTAGATAACTCTCTCTCTCTCTCTCTCTCTCTCTCTCTCTCTCTCTCTCGCCTATACCAATCTCCCCTTTTTGAACCATATAGCAGAGAAACCAAATTACCCTGATTTGCGAGAGACAAAAAAAAAACGATAATTTTTTTCTGCCAGGCTACGATTAGCTATCACAAAGTGGCCAAATAAGATATAAATATATATACGAGCCGTTTCCGTTGAGGGATGCACATTAATAAATAATTTTCAATACGTTTGAGTGACGCTTGTCAAATAGACGAGAGCGGGCAGGTATTTCATCGCGGTGGCCCGCTCTTATTGAAATTGATATTTTTATATTGAAGCGCGTAAAAATTGCCGGGGCTGGAAAGAAGGAGGTAACTTTTACTGCGCGGATGTCTGGGGGGCGAGGGGGAGAGCTAAAAAGAACTCCACGCGCGCGAGAGAGAGATAGGAAGAGTTTACTTAAAATCGGCAAGAAAACTCCCTTGTAAGGTCTCTTATTGCCAACCGGGCAACTCTTTTTGTTCCACGTGTGTATGTATGTGTATCTGTATGTTCTCTCGCACATTCGGTCAATTTATTGTCATAATCGAAGGCGCGCACTATATGTACAAATAGTCGCATCAAGAGATAATTGATCCGAAATAACGTCCTATATATTCCCAAATGCTACGGTATAACTCTTGCGCTAATTAATCGAGTCGAAGAATTAAGATTTATGTGCTCATTCGCAATAACTTGGGCCTCTCTCCCACGCACACGCACTCTCACGCATACTTTTATCCATTAAAAACGTTGAGTCGATTGACAAAAAAGTACGATGCTCGCGTGACCAACGGGTCGGTTTTTTTTTTTCATAAAACGAAATTTCAAACGTTTCTTTTTTTTCTTCTTCTTTCGATATCTCTTTGCATTGCATCTTATCACACGCTTTTCTCACACGATTCGCTTACTTTTTTTTCTCTTTCTCTTTTGTCACTCGCGGCTTCTTTCTAAGAAAGCCCGGACTCCCTTTCTCGGTATATCAACTGTCTGATATCAGCTTTGTTCTTTATTTTTTTTTCAACTACTTATTTTTTTCTTCAGAAAATCGCTGCTGTATCACGCAAAATGTAATTGTTTATTTTAATTCTTATAATAAGTATTATTGCTTATCTCGTATTAAATTTTAACATATACGCACTGACGATAAACGATCGACGCCAGTGGCCGATCATATACATTGTTTTTTTTTTCATTTCCTCCAAGTGTTTGCTTTCTTTTGCAATAAATACGCGATATTTTCAACGTACTCTCAACGTGTAATGTTTTTCCTTAATGAATGTTTCGAGTACAATATGTATAATTCATATATCTATGTATCGTATCTAAGTTTGTATGGAAGAACGTGTTGCCGTTTCATTAAACATTATTATTATTAATTTTTTTTTAATCTTTCATTATTTTATAGTGAAATGTAACGTCGATTTCGAAAAATTGTTCGGTACGCGCGTGGGTCCCATAACGATATATAGAGAAAAACATGCATTTTATTATACGCTCGTTCCAACACCCGACATACTGATATTACTTTTATTATTTTTCTGTTTCCAAAAAACAAAAAATCCCTCGCGATTCTTGCTTTATTTGTCGTTTTCTTTTCGCAACTACTACGAGCACGCCTCTCTCATTGTCGTGTCTTCGGTTCCACGATTATTTGTTCTCGCTAATTCGTACAGCGTATACCCAGGTAGAAAAGAATCGTTTTCACGAGAAAAGGCATCCTTTATCGAGCAACTTTTTTTTTGTTTTGTTATTTCACATTTTTTGTTTACTCTTTTTTCTTTGAAATTCAGAAAGATTTTCGAAATTTAGCCTCGCTTTTGTTCTCTTTAAATTTATCTCTACCGCTTGCTACGCTTGAGTCTTCTTAAACATGATTTTAGAAAAGTTGACCTTTATTTTTGCCCTTCCGCTATCTTTCTCTTTAATGCAAAAAAAAAGAAAAAAAAAAGAAATTTGTATGACTTAAATTGTCCGAGGCTCGAGAAGAAGAGAAGAATATAAAAAAGAGGAAAAAAGCGTGCAACACTTTGGGCACGTATACGTATTAATATTCGTTACAAACCAAAGGCGCAGCATAATAAGTATGTATATTATATAAAAACTAGATTAGTGACATTTACTAAAATATTACTAAAGTTCCAAATGAAGTTTCAAGTAAACGCGAATACAAGCAAGCAAGCAAGCGAATACACAAGCAAAAAATTTGTTTAATAAAGCTACTAGAGTGTGTATCACCAACGTCACTTTTACCCTTAATTTTAATAATCGGCAGTTAGATTGTTTTTGTTTTTATTTTACATAAATCCGTTTTTATTAATCCGTGATCGTTAAAATGCAGTCATTAAGATGGTTAGTCTAGACACATATGTACGTAAAAAAAAAAAGAGAGAAATAGAATAAATCGGAAAAATTTACACATAAAAACAGAGTGTGGAATTGCGTGACAAAAATAATGGCAAAAACTCTTCTAATTATCATTTAGCAAACTTTATACGTTTGTACACAATGTTATTGGTTTTGAGAGAGAAAAAAATGGTTATCAAGGTGATGAGGTCTCTTGCTGGTAATAAACTTACAACAGGTACAATCCTCACCACACATTGAATCTTCCGTGTCACCAGTGTCACACTTGCAAATTGTCGAAAACCACTTCGAAGGGTGGAGGGGTCGGGGAGAAGAGAAAGTAAAAACTCTCGTGTCCTTTGATTAAAAAAGCGCGGGTTATGCAAATACGATTATCTAAGTAACTAAACGACTTTTACTATGAAATTCAACACTTCTAGCCAAAAAAATATATATATATATATATTTATCTACTGATTATATATACTGTTGTTTTCTCAATATATCCTTACCTGATTTGACATTAAGATTCTTTGTCCATCGATATCGTTGTCTTGAAGTCTGCAACGCCGCATCCTTTTTTTCTATATCCAATCAATATATAACAAAAGATAGAATTGATAAAAAAAAATGGGTGTCGAGGAGACAAAATTTAGAAAAAAAATAAAGAAATATATGTAAATATCGCAAACACACAGACCAACACAATAAATATTACTTTGGCAATGTAAAAAAAGTGGGAGAAGAGGATGTCGTAGGTGGGACAGAGAGAAGTAGGATGGAATATATGAACTTTTGATAATAATAATAATAATAATAAAAAAGTATGAGAGAATAAATTTAAGTGACAGATACGAGGAAAATACACAAACATGTTAGCTACAAGTTTTTAAACTACTTTATTGGCAATTTCTCTAGGCATGTCGACTAAACTAAATTACGGTTTATCGTATCGGTGTTAGTGAGTGATTGCTTTGACTTGACTTAAACTTGCTTGTAAGTGAGTGAGTCATATCTCCATCCATACGTACACAGGAGGCTACATACATGCGCGCAACTCGACATTCGATTCTTCTACAAAATTATCTTCTGCCAGCCATTTCTGTACTTGTCATTGCCTTAAAAACTGCCATTGTTCATTTTCTTCACTGTTCTTTTTTTCTCATTTTTTTCACTAAATTATCTACTAATTATTACTACTATTGATTATTGCTTTCGGAAGCTAGATTACGGAAGAGTCGAAAATATACAGAAAAATGCATGCACTTTTTATATATATATAACTATTTATATATATATGTCAATATGTATGTTTACGTACGGACGCTAAGGTGCGTATAGGTACGTACACATACATACATGAGTAACGGCTCTCGACACAAAAGCTCGAGTTGTCACATCAGACTTGCCAAGAAAATAGGAAACAAGTGTCCTATTATTATTGTTATTGTTATCATTTTTTTTGTCGACGTCGAGGTCCGCTAACACGCCATACACATGTGACACCTTATGCGCGCATCATAATAATCGGCAGGGAGCCTCAGCAACAAACGCTGATGATCGACCCCTGTTTGTAAGTTATTCATTATTTTTCTTTTTGTTTTTTTTAATTATCATTATTATTATTATTGTTATTATTAAAATGACCACCTCATTGGCGCTTCTTAATATCATTAATCATCAATTACTATTATCAATATTACTATTACAATTATTTGCAATTCTCTCTTTCTCCCTTTCTCACACTCAAGTTTTTTTTGCTTGTTTTGTCAATTATGTTAATTTGTTCTATCGACTCCAAACGCTACGTTGTTTTATGATAATAATGACGATGGTGGTGATCGTGATTCGATGAGGATGAGAATGAAGTTGAGGCAGATGGTGAACAACCATGATGAGGATGGTAATGCTGGTAGTCGAGCTAATTGGCATGATATGACTTGTCTAAGAACGATAATAGTAAAAAGTGAAGTCTTTACAACAACAACTACTACAACAATAATGGCAGCAGTAGCAGTAGTGGTTAGCGAGAACAGTAGTAAATGGCATTAGTATTAATTACAAAATAGTGAGGAACGCCCATTAAAGTAGTGCTCCTGCTAACCCATTATTACTGTTTTATCATTTTTTTTCTCTATTTAATCTCTTATTTTTAATTATTTTTTTTCTCTTTAATCAAATTTATTGTTCTCGTTTGCTTGTTTCGTGTTTGAACCTTCTCTCTAACTTTTATCGTTTTCGCTTTAACAACAGCTACAATATCCGGCAATATCATCACAATATTATTTATTTTTTTATTCTCTTGTGTCTATAAACAAACGGCTCTTGCCCCAAAAATGTATGAGTATCATTTGACTTTTATATATAATTTTCTGGTGTAAGAAAGGTGAGAGTTTAGAGAACTAATAATCGTATAAAACAAAAAGAATGAGTATTGACAGTTTTGCAGCGACAATAGAAAATAATAGACGTAAAAAATGAAAGAAAAAAAAGTTATCTAGTTGTTTTGTTTTTTTTTAATGGCTATGATAATGAAAGTGATATTAAGGTAATAATCAATATACAATTCGTTTAATATAACCGACATGCTTCTCGCAACTAAGATCCCGTAGGATCCTACTAATACTATAATGGTTAGATTTCAAACTACAAATGCTATGGAACATAGACAAACAAAGGAAAAAAAACAATTATTATTATTAATTATTAGTGAGTTTTTGAGGTGTAAAAAAGATAAAATGACGAATTTGACGAAGGTCTTAACATGTCCGTTACAAAATAATGTGAAAGACCAAAATAGGTAGCATAGTATTGACGGTAAAAGTGGTTTCAGACGCTCGGAAGTGTGACGGCATTCATTTGTTGTCGTTTTACTCTCTAATCAAAGATAAAATAAACGCATACTTATTTATAATATCATAAGTTAACTTGCCTAAGTCACTCCATTATTACTACTAAGTTCCTAGGCTGTACTGTGTAATCGATAATGATAACTTTATACTTTAAGATTATTAACGCGTACTTAATATACCTCAGCTCAAACGTCGCATCAATCGCATCAAAGTGCCTCGGAATTAAAAGTAGTCACGAAGGGGGTAAAATGGAATAGGGAGTTAGGGGCGGGAGGGATGTAAGGGGCTTGGAGGGGGGGGGGCGGTTGGGATGAGACGAAAAAATTACAGAGATTAAGTAAAGCCTCGCAAGTCGCAGAAGGAGAGGATATCCTGCGACCATGTTGGAAAAAAATTTTCCTTTCCTTTCCGATATACATAATAAATTCATCGTTATCATTATTATTATTCTTATTATTGCTCGAGAGCGGGATAAAGTATATCATGTAAAATACGTAAGTGTAGAGTATAAAGTAAGTAAGCGCGCAGACTTGTATCACCAAGTCCCAAGTACACCGAGCCGCGAGTACTTAATTGCCGTTTGTACGAAAAAGAAAAGTGATAAAAATGATTTTTACACGGCTACCGTCCACGTATGTCTGTTTTCCAGCGCGACTTTTCTTTCAAATCTCTCTTCTTTTTTTTTTGTTTCTCTCAATTTCGCGCGCGGAGACAGAACACGGAAGAGAATCGAAAGGTTAAACGACAAATTAGTCTCCCATACGCAAGTATACATAAATCAGCGACGAAAAGTACGTAATAATAATAATGATAAAAATAATAATAATAATATACCGCTAATAATACTTATAAATGACGTTAATTATTTAAGTTACACAATTAGTAATATCAGTACTAATATCAATAGTATAATAAATAAAAGGAAAGATGATATGAGGATAGAGAGTATGTGTGTATGAGTACGTTTGTTTGTGTGTGAGTGATATAATGTCGGGGATGCGGCGCAGAGGACGCACCCGGTGTATAAGTATATAGGAATAGGAACCCTAACGCGTAAAAGTCTAGGTAAGTGTCGACAAGCCGGGCATGACGCCGAGCTCCGTCGTTCTCGCGCGCGGAGGATAGAAAGGAAAGACAAGGGTTGTTTCATCGAGGTGGGTAAACAGCGACGCCAGTTTTATACAACGCGAGAGAGAAAGAAAGACGAGAGAAAGAGAGAGAACTACCGCGCGCGCGCGCGCGTCTTCACGAACCTTCATCTTTTTCTTTTTTTTTATACGCGCACCGACGAACCTCTTTGCCATTCATTTTTCACGCGCGCTCTCGTCATAAATAAAGCCAGTCTTTTTCAATTCCCCCCTCACCCGCACATGTCAAAGCGCAAAATCTACGTGTTTCTTCCTTCTCTTTTATTTTCGTCTCTCCTTCTCCGTTTCTCTGTCGTCCAACTTCTTATAAATTAAAAAAAAAAAAAAGAAACTTCTCGCGCTAAAGAAAAGGAAAACAGCCCCCAAAAGTCTCTCGTTTAGTACGACGACTTTGCGCGAAATCCTCTGGGCGTTTACGTATACACGGCGAGCGTTTGCAAAGTGTCGTTATCGAGCTCATGCGGCCGAGGATATCGCGCTAGTCCGTTTTAAATAGCCTGGATAGCGTTTGAACGGTTACTTTAAGGATGTTCATTTTTATGCTTCTCACCAAAACGGTCCAAACGCTTTTTGGGCTCTCGCGTGGCACTGCTAAGGAACAATTTTTCGGTTTATGTGTCTCTGTGTATACGTATATCTCAATATCTCAATCTTCCCTTCTCGTTCCGCTTGTCCTCGATTCATCGGTTTTCGAAATAACGACAGATTATATCGACGAAATAACTCTCGCAAAAGCCACGTACGATTGCTTAAAAGATAAACGTTTGATTTTTCGGTGCGAGCAGGCGTAAACGACTGGTGTGTCTCGCAGAGTCGCTCGTTGTCTCGCGCGTGTGTTCTACAATCCTCGCCGTCGTCTTCGTCGTCATTTATAGTCGTCGTCGCGTAGCCGCTGGTCCGCGCGCTGGCTCTGGAAGCAGGTGAGGAAGGCTGCTGCTGCTGCTGCGTGGAAGAAGGACCGAGACTCGGGATGCCTGGGGGGATTTAATGATGGGACTGCGGTGGGATGAAGTGGGGGGGGGGCGTTGGGGAGTCCACGCGCGTGGACTCCGCTCCTCGGGCTTGGTCCTCGGGAGGCCTACGCCGGCGGCTCTCCTCGTCGCGCTCTATGTCCACGGCTCCGCTGCAGGCGCAGAGGCTGGGGCTGGCTGGATCGAGGGAGGCTGGGCTAGGTCGAGGGGGCTAGGTCTGGGGGGCTCGAGAGAGCCGTCGTCGGCGCTGCTGGTGCCGGCGGTCGCACTTAAACGTACATGCCCATGCCGTACATGGAGCCCCAGTCGACGCCCTGGAAGCTCGACATGTCGACGTTCGTGAGGGAGTAGCCCTGGTAGGGGTTGGGCGGGGCGACCCCCGCGGCCGGCGAGTTCGTCTGGGGCTGGCCCGGGGCCTGGCTCGCCGCGGGGTTCTGCGGCAGCTGGGCGCCCGGGGTCGCGGCTGCCGCGGCCGCGACCGCCGCCGCCGCCGCGGCCGCCGAGGCCGGGATCGGGTAGGGGGCGTACCGGTAGGCGGAGAGGGCCGAGGCCGCCGGGTAGCCCCCGGCGAAGAGTTTGCCGTAGCCGGCGACCGCGTTCTGCACCTGGGCCGCCGCCGCTGCGGCCGCGGCCGCCTGGACCTGGGCCTGGGCCTGGGCTTGGGCGACGAGCTGGCTGACGCCGGCGGCGGCGACGGGGAGGGCCGGCTGGGGGGCGAGCCGCACCCCGAGGGCCCCGAGGACGACGCGCTTACCCAGGGCCAGGGCGCCGGGCTGGACGGCCTCCTTCGGCTGGGCCTTCTTGCACTCGACCTTCTTGTTCTTGATCGTGTGGAAGTGGATCTCGCAGACGCGGTCGACCACGTCCTCGTTCTCGAACGTGACGAAGCCGAAGCCCCGGTGGCGCTTCGTCTGCTGGTCCATCAGCATCACCGTCTCCTCGACCTTGCCGAACTGGTTGAAGTAGGCCTTGACCTCGTCGCTGCTCGTGTCCTGCGAGACGCCCCCGACGAAGATCTTCTTCGTGCGGTTCGCCTGCTTGGCCCGGTTCTTGGGGGTCGCGTGCTTCGGGTCGATCTTTTTACCGTCGAGCGTGTGGATCGGACACTTGAGCACCTTGTCGACGCTGCTCGGCTCCGCGAACGTGATGAATCCGAAGCCTCGACTCCGCTGTAACGTACAAGCAAAACGCACACCGTCACACGGTGGAACGCCCAACTTTTTATTCGAGCCTTCGGCCAAAGGTCGCTGCTGTTGCGTGGAACAAGGGATAACAGACAACGTAAGGGGGGGGGGGCAGGGTCAGGATATGAGATACGCGAGCTTTCCTCTCTCCCCGATAATTGCTATTACGTCGCGGCAGACACAAGAGCCTCGTTAATGGCGCGCACGAGGGAGAATTAACCTCGTACCCGCCGGGCAAAGAAAACCCATTTCTCCGCTGTTTCATACTAGACATATCCACTGATTACGGATTTCTGGATGACAAAGCCAGCTATTCTATTCTCCGCTCTCTCTTTCTCTGTTTTCATTATACATATCCACGCGGGCGTAGAACGCGTTTTCAACTCGAACAATTTCGCATCGTCACCGACATCTCGCTCCTCATTACCCCAACTAGAGCAGACGAATAAGTTAAAATAATATTTCGGTTCGTCTAGTCTCGGTCGCATTAAAAAATCGCAACGACAAATCGAAAATGTATAAACGAAAAGTCGAGGAAAGAAAAAAAGCTTTTGAATTGTTTAGATGAAGCCGCGTTGGGATCAACAATATCGATGAATTTTACGTAACGCGTGTTGGCGTAACAATGAAAGTTGCTCGACCGGTTTTTCAAGTAGAACACGTCCGTGTCTAGCCAGACGCGTCCGTTTACGCCACCTGTTTACCGCGAGACGTCCAAACAAAAATGAGAACGACAAATATTCCGATCCCCCCCAACCATCGCGATAAAAACCCTTTGTAACAAAAGGGTTGAAAGGGTGTAGGGGGTGGTGGTTGGATAAGATCGTAAACAAACCTGCGTGACGGGATCCTTCATGATGAGTACGTCGGTGACGGTGCCGAACATACCAAAGTACTCCCTGAGCTTCTCGCTGCTCGTCTGCCAGGATAATCCGCCGACGAACAGCTTGCCCGGCGCTGGGTCGCCGCTGTTCGGTGTACTTCTGCCGGAGCTGCTCGAGTGGCTGCCGTTAATCGGCACCAGGCTGTTGTGAAAGTCGTGCTCGATCGTCGTGCCGTTCGCCGCCGCTGCTGCAGCGGCCGCGGCCGCCGCGGCTGCCGCCGCCTCCATGCCGGCGCTGTAACATGCAACGTTTCCAGTTTTATCTCTTGATTGTCTTTACTCGCTAGAGCAACTCCCCTTCCCTTCTCTTTCTACCTCGTGTGCGCCCCCCCCCTCTCCGTTTGTTACGCGAGAGACTTTGGCTCTATATGTATACGTATGTGTGTACGTATATGCTATATAGAGGCTTAGGTAATTGGTGGGTCTTAGACAGAACGACTGTTGTTTGACTTTTAAGCTCTGTCTAGGGGTTTCAAGGGGGGGGGGGATAAGCTTTTGATGATTGCTAAAATGATGATATAGTTTTCGTTTGTGTTTGTCTCGATTTTCAGACTATACCGCTGTTGCTTGCTACTCTTTGTGGCGTCGGAGCTATGGGATTCGCTATCTATCAAAGGCTGTTCGTAACGACCATCGACGTACGGTAAGTCAATTGTAATTACCAAAGCTACTCTCGTTTAGTAATGATTTTTTTTCTTTTCGAGTATTCGAATGAGCTGATGTGACTTCGTTTCCGCGTAAAATTAATTACACGAGCGCCAGATTGTTCAGCCTCGCGTTATTAATTATACGAGAGCCGTGCTAAAAGTAACCAAAGAAATTGTAATCGGAATTTGAATCTTAAATTAAAATTCGTGCCCCCCCCCCTCAACGCTTAATTATCCGTCGCTTTCGGCAAACAACGTCCCGAAATTTCCCGGCCGGCAATGCAAGTCCATTAGCGCTGTCGCGGAGTGGAAAAGCTCGCGGGAAACGCGGAACGACGAATCTTTTAAAAAATTCCATTATACCACTTTCCTATATAAGCTCAGAGGGGCGGCAGGGGTGAGAGATGTACGGGAAGGGCCCAGGTCGGGCCGGCTTAAAACTTTTAAAAAGTCCTAAACTAAAATCGATACTTATTCAACTTTCTATCCCTCTCCCTCCCTTCCCAGTTGCCCCCCTTAGCCCGTGGGCTTTAACGTTGTACTCAACGCGAGAGCGGCCTGATGAAATAACCAGAGCCGACTGATAAAACTCTCTTGCATTTCTTTTCAGCTTCGGTAAGACGACTCGCTTTGAAATGCCGACGCGCCCAGTATTCTTCGATCTTCGTCATCCGCGCAACTTGAAGGTGGGTAGACGCAAGCGAAAATAGGGAAGAATGGGACACAAATGAAAGAAAGAGATGGAGAGAGAGAGAGAGAGAGAGAGAGTGAAAAAAAAGACGAACACATTTCTCGGTATAGTCCCGGAAAAATATTTCCTTCTCTTTAAGCCTACACCAGGCCGCCCGCAGGAAACAATAGAGCGTGCGGAGGAGGATGAGAAGGGCGGCGGGGAAAAGGGGGTGGGTTAGTATCAAACGCGGCTCGTATCGTCGATCTCCGTCCGTCTTTCTCCCCCTCGCTAGCTGTAGCGATAGAGAGAGAGAGAGCCCAACCCATATGCACGGCATCGCGACATAAAGTAGGCGAAGGAACCGAAGCGACCCCGTGTGCCGCTGGCGCACCCCCTCTGCCCCTCGTCCGGCTAATAGAAAGGAGCCAAGGCGCGGACGTGCGCCGCTGGAATATAAGGAGACGAAGGAAGAAAAGCCGGATGGCAAGGGAGGGTGGCTGGTGCGCGAGGGGCGGCGAGCTGCCGGGGTGTGGGAGCGGGGAAAGCAGCAGAGAGAGAGAGAGAGAGAGAGAGAGAGCTTGCGAGGGCCGCTCCCGGCCGAGGGTGAGAGGGTGAGAGAAGGCGCGCGCGCGCGCACAGCTGCCGGATCAATATACTAAAACTACCAACACACGCAGAGAGGGAGAGGGAGCACAGTGCCGGTGGCGCTTTGGAGGGTGCGGTGCGGGGGCTGAGGCGCGTGCGAGGGTGGAGAGTGGCGGTGGGGGTGAGGGGTAGCAGCAGCGGCGGCGGCTAGCACTGCTATAGCGGAGCACCTTCAGCGCCACCCCTGCGGGGGCTCGAACTCGGCGTATACCGAGCATAGAGCGAGAGCACGGCGGGTGGCCGGCAGCTCGCTCCGTCTCTCTCAGGGGGCTCGCACCCCCGGCGCACGGCCGAGAGAGAGAGAGAAAGAGAGGGAGCCCCGGCACGGGCGCCGCCGTCGCGAGCCAGCGACGCAGTGCCGTCGGGAAGCTCGCTCGGGAAGCTCGAGAGCGCGCGTCGTCCATAGTCCTTGCGCGAGCGACCGAGAGACAGTGTGCCGCCACTGCCACCGGCACCTATTACACCTATCTATACCGCACTCCTCCTACAGTCCCTCTCTTCCTCTCTCTCTCCCTTTTACTTCTTTCTTTACAACCGCTTTCGCGGAAGGGAGATGGAAAGAAAGCCAGAGAGAGATAGAGAGGTAAAGCTGGAGAGTGTGCACGCGAGGAAGCGCGGCCGGTGTTCCCAGTGCTTTATACTCCCCCACGTCCTTGCTCTGCCTCGAGGTGGAGTCGCGCGCGGGAGAGAGTGCGAGCCGAATCCGATCGATCCGCTCTCTCCGGGCGGTTGTCGTCGCGGGCGCGTTAGACGCGGTACATAAACTCCTCTCCTCAGCAGCAGCCTCTCCTCCGACGATGAGGCTTTACGTAACGCGTGCAAAGGTGTGTTTAATATCGCCCAAGAGGAGAGAGACGGATAAGCAGCCAGAAGCTGGAGCGGAAGGAGGAGAAAGGGGAGGACAGCAGCGCGACGCTGGGGATATTGTCCTGTCACAGCAGTACGCCTTAATCGAGTTACTGGTGTGATGGGACATTGTCCTCGGCTCGTGCAAGTTCAACACTGCGGCGCCACTGGATTGCACGCAGCCGAGAGTTTGAGAGAGAAAAAGAGACAGAGGAGCCAACGACCATTACTGGATAAGCGCTAGTAGCAGCAGCAACACCACCACCAGTAACCAGCAACGTCTGTTACGAGACCACAGCAGATTTGCAGTCGCCTGTATCTTTCTCGCTCTTTAGGCAAGCGCTTGTAACAAAGCGAATGGATATAGGGTCGCGGGGCCTAGAGCTTTTTTTCATTTCTTTCTAGTACGAAGGTTGTTGCCGTGACCGCGTACGACACGAAGTGATACGCATATCGACACGCAGACGTTCTCATACGGAGACCCACACACGCACACGGTTAATACCAGTAGTAGTATTAGCATTGCGAGCACACATACCTCAAGAATACGGAGAAAAAAGAGAAAGAGAGAGAAGTCGCGTGCGGGGATCGAGGGTGAAAGAGAAAGAGATGGCGAGAGAGAGAGAGAGAGAGAGAGAGAGAGAGAGAGAGAGAGCGAGTTGAGTTGGGGGTGGAAGAGAGCGAGAAAGAGGGAGAAACGAATCCCAAAGGGAAAGGTAAAGCCGGACTGAACGAGAGAGGCAGAGAGAGAGAGAGAGAGAGAGAGAGAGAGAGAGAGAGAGAGAGAGAGGAAGGGATAGGAAAACGAGAGAAAGACAGAGAGAACGGGGGCGCGCGTACGGTCGATTCTCGTGGAATATGATCGTGAGAGAGAGAGAGAGAGAGAGAGAGAGAGAGAGAGAGAGAGAGAGAGAGAAAGAGGGAGGGAGAGAGACGAGAGAAGAACGGGAGGAGTGCACGACTCCCGCGGATCGCGAGTATACGGGGTCGCCCTGGGCGGGGTGCATAAAGATTCGACAGCCTATATACGCGGATAGAGACATTTCCATTCGAAGACGCACGTCGAGCTTGCACACAAGATAAACAGCTCTGTGGAATCAATAGTCATCGTTGCCGCGTGTGTCTCTGTGTGTGAGGACGTGGATTTGAAGCTTCTCTAGAAGATCTTGGGCTCTTGGTCAGCAGTAGCGGGCAGTGCGGAGTGACGTGGGCGCGCCGCCGCAGGTATATACACAAAAGCGACGAGAAGAGAGCATAGGAAAAATTATCCATGGGGGTGGGGGGAGGGGTGAAAGAAGAGGAATCGTCAGGGGAGCAGGGGAAGATTAAGGCGCGACGAGCAAAATCGCGGCCAGCACGAACGTAGAGAGAGAGAAGCTCGTCTCGTCTCTCGTCCGTAGGATACGGTTATGCCGGTCGATAAAGGTGCGGCTTTACCAGTAGTAGAGCCAGAGCGCCAGCAGAACAGCCCCACACACACATACACACACAGGCAGAGATACACTCCCCCGTGCTTGGCTGGGGCACACGATCGTATAACGGAGAGAGAGAGAGAGAGCCCCCGAATCGAGGGTGAGGGAGAGCGCGATAGAAGAGAGGGATAACGACGCTAAAAGTCTCTCCTCGACTCAGCACGGAAGACCGGTCACGCACAATCCTATGCCGCCTAATACACGGCCTACGCGATGTGCCTCTCTCTACAGCTCTCCTACGTGGCCCACTTTGCCTTCCGCGCTTGTTACAAGACCACTCCCCCCCCCTTATACACCGTATGGCCTACCCCGCTAATATCATCAGTACGAGCTAACTCACTGCTGCTGCAGCTGCTTGAAAACTCGAGTGATCATTCGACTCCTTACTCGAGGCTTAATTATCACTTGGGAAACGGAATGTTCAATTCCGAGTTTGTGAATTTCTTCTTTTCTTTGCTCTAATGCTGCTTAGCGGAGGAAAAGTGAACGGTTAATTTTCCAAGCTGCCGGGACGGGAGAGTACAATGTGCTTTCATCGGGAGTCTGCGGTCAAACGGCAGACGAGCTTTCGGGGGGAAACGAGAAGGACAAGAAGTGGGCGGAGGCCTCCCCGCGCCGATAGTCGTCGACGTGGCCGCGGGCGGCACAGCAGCAGCAGCCTCGCAAAATCCATTCGGAGGATTGTAGCCGCTGAATTATGAAAAGAGAGAGAGAGAGAGAGAGAGAGCGAATCCCGCCCTCCCGCCGTGTTCATCCAGCTCTCTGTAGCTCAGCAGAGCGGCGAAAAGAAGAGAGTAAAAACGAAAAATGACGAGGGGCCACTTAATTGGATATCTCAATAATTGAAATTGCCCGCGGGAAAATGTCATTAGGAGCAAAGGCAAACAAAGCTCTCGCGCGAGGAGGGCCTTCCCCCCTCAGCTGTAACCAGCAGAGCCTCACCCCGGCGACTGGTTTTTCGATTCGATCGATAATCGCGAAGAGAGAGCGTATATGCCTGGACGCAGCGAAGACGACGGAGTAGCTTTTCTCTTTCTATCTCTGCCCTCCCTCTCTCTTTCTCTCTTGGACACGCGAAATTCTGCGCAAGAGTAATAATCGATGACCAGCCGGTCTTACTTGTCCGCCCCGTAATCGGGTCATGTTTCTTCGATTCAGTCAAGGCTAGGATTGCCGCGACTTGTGTCTTTGACCTCTTCCGCCGCTTCGTCCCTCCAACCCTCCCCTCTTGTACACGCGCGTTGTATGGATATATACCAGCAAGAACGAGGGATTCACATATACGCATACATGTACACACAATTACTCTCTCTCTCTCTCTGCGCAGGAGTTAGATTTCCTGAATTATTGGGGGAAACAGAGAGGGGAGGGTGAGCCACCAGCTAACAAATGTATCTTTCTTCCCGGAGACTAGTACTCGATCGATCCGGCCGACAACGAACATTTGCCGGCGCACGAGGAGAAAGAGAGAAAGAGAAAAAAAGGAGGGTGGGCTGATAAGAAAAGAAAGAGCGTTTCATGTTCGACGAATTATTAGCTAGTTTGTTGTCCATCAGCATCGGCGCTACCATAAGGACGGAAGGTCGTTTGGCTGATTTCAGCGGGGACGAAAGCTCTCTCTCTCCCTCTCTCGGAGCTTTTTTTCTCTCTCCTTTGTAAGAGACAGCGCGACGTGATCTCGAAATTTATGTGTGTACTATAGAAAGGACAGACTTTCTTGCTGCAGCATCTGGAGTGTGGCAAATTAAAAGCTTTGCTCCCGGCAGACCCGGAGAAATAATTCAAGTGCGCATAATTCGATCATTAGATTATCGCGCCACTTCGAAATCCACGCTTTCCGCGCTTTTTATTCGGAAGAGCGGCTTGAAAATTAAAGCACCACTCTTCGCTGGCAAGTTTTATAAGCCTTCGGTTTACGCGTTTACCCCCCGATGCTGGAGACTTTGGAAAATCGGAGAAATTGATTTTCTATACGCGACAGCTGTGCTGGATATTATATTCGAAACATCAAGCCAAAGCGTGTGGGTTAATGATTTTGATAAGGTAGAAAATCGTGTGTGGGGCGAGGAGGGGGCAAGGAAGGAAGAAGTAATTGCATTAAAATAATCAACGGGGCATCGCTCTTTCCAAGCCCAATCCAGGGAATTTCAGCCGGCCAGTAGGGGAAAGCCGCATGAAAAGAGAGAACGAGAGAACTGGATGGAACACACGTAGCTATGGGGATGAGGGAGCGAGCGTAGTAGCCGCGAGGGGGAGCAGAGGGGCGCGGGGCTGGCTTTGAGAACGCGCAGCCTTAGAGACGCGCCTGCGTCGTTCGGGGGCCAGGAGAGGGTGAGAGTCTCCGGCGGAACGCGCGCGACCGGGGGTAGCGGCGTGTGTGGGTGAAAAGCCGGGGGGGCAGGGCAGGGGGAGTACGGAGCCGGGCTGGTTCAGGTCACGGCGGTCAGATGTCGACACCGACGCGCCGAGCGGGGGCGGCTCTCCTAGTCTCTTTCCCCTTCGGGGCTCTGTACCTCAAACCACCAGCAAGACCACCCTCGGACGACTCGGCTCTGTGCGCATACGCTCTGCTCCGCACTGTGTGCTGTTTCTCTCTCTCTCCTCTGAATTCTCCTAGTGACAGTGGCAATGACACCAAATTCCCCCGACACGCGGACATTCCCCTCCTTCCACGTAGACCGCGTGCAACCCTCGCGTCCATTTAAACCATCGAGTTTTTTTTTTTGCCACATACTCTCTTTTGACGCTAGCCCCCTTCCCACCCCCCGTATAATCGAAACACACGCACACTGTTGGATTTTTTTTAGCGGCCAACTTTTTTTTATTTTCGTTACGCTTTCGAGACTATGGTGAAGCCCCGCAGGAAGTGCAAGTGACAAGCGAAGAAAAGAAATTCGCGATGCGGATGACCGGCTCTTAACGAGCCTCACCAGTGGAGAGGGGGTGCGGTGGAGAAAAAAAAATAAAAGGGACCGCGAGTTGTACATTTCAAGCAGACTCGGAAAGTTTCTGCTCGAGGCCGTTTTCTCTCTCTCTGCTGGGATTCGACGGAAAAAAATAAACCGAAACGAGTGAGAGAGCGAGACAGTTTATATACGGTAACGTGCGAGACTCAAAGAATTATAGATATCAGTGTGTATACGTAGACATATATATTAACATACATTTATATTTATATATGCATAGATATATATCAGTAACAAACACACCATGTGTATTCAAAATAGATTTGTGTTCAGCAATACACACACAAGTTTTATATGTATAGATTAAGTCACCTTAGCTTTATCATTGTTTATCAATTTTTTATGCTTTCAATATATATATATTTAAATGTTTGTAGTGCAATAGAAAAATATATATACTAATAGAGAATGTCATAGATTGAGTGGCTCATTTTCTTCACACATTTTTTCCAACCTCTGCGAATATTATTTCCTAAACTCTCTACAATAGTCATGAGTTTCTTATATATTATTTCCTTATTATAAAGAAATAAAATTTATATTAGTCTAGAATAGCAATAAAATAGATGTGCAGCATGTACACTCTTTCAAACATATCTTAGACTTGTTTGGTGTAAATATTTGATGGACATGCCATTAGATATATACACGCAGTAACTAATGCTATTAAAATAGATAAAAGACATAAAAAACTTCGTAATATATACGTTAATCAGTAAAGCCAGTTAAAGTAAAAGTTTTTTTTAACTTCCAAAGCGACAAAAGAATAGCGAATGAAAGAGAATTTTTCATTCAACTGTAACCAACTTCTATAAATCAATACTTGGAGTATATTGCTGTTGGCTCAACTGATTCGTACATTTACGTGCAAGCTTTTGGTAAAATTAATAGACAGTCAATATTAGCTTAATAATTAGGAATATTAAATGTCACGCAAAGTTAATAATATTTTGAATAAAATAAATAAAAACAATAGTAGCTTGACAAAGAAAATCTATAGTATCTTGGAAGCTTGAAAAGATAGCTTACTGCAACCAACTGCCGATAACGTAGAATTTCCAATCTCTTATCAATGAAAGTCGAAGGGTCTATATTACCGACTGGTTTTACCAACAATTGATAAGAAAGTAAGCTACTTCATTTGCAATAAATTATTAATAAACGCTAAATGAGGTATAGATAAATCTTTGTTATTGCGGTTTGCTTAAAATTAAACATAATTGTATGCTTCTGTAATACCAAAATTTTCATCTCAAGGGCAATAGTTGAAAATTGAATAAATATTATTGTAGCTTTGTAAGACGTTGACGTGGTTGATTAATTTAAGCGATACAGACTTGAAAATTTAATAAAAATTGGAAAAATTCCTTAACACGAAAATTAAGAATCGTATATGATGGATTAACATCTACAATGATGGATTAACTAATACATTTACGTATTGATTAAATTCTGTATTAATAATTAACTATAATCTTATTTTAAAAAATTTACACGTTTGCATCGATAATATCTGGGAATACAAAATTGTCCTTTTAAAGAAAAGCAGACTGGGACGCTACCGACGCAGAGCATAGGGCGTCGGATCGATGCAACGAAAATAGTATATATCAGTTTAATGCCTTGATAGAAATTTGATTACATCAAAGGGATGAGTTGAACTAATTGCAAGCTCAACTTTAAATACAAAGCTTGATACGAAGTTTAAATGGACGGAGATTATTTGGATTTAAAAAACTAGAAACTTTATTTAAATATTCTCGAAATAAAGTTGTTGTTAAATTTGGCCAACTAATTCTAATTTATTTTTGCTCCCGGCCGTCGGTTATAAATGGGCAGGATAATGTTATTGACGCAATTTTGATGTTCTTTGAGATTACTACTACTTGTGCCAAGCCAGTAGTATCTAAATGTTTATCGATAAAAGAACGAACTTATGCTTCAGTGGTATTATGCGCAGTAAAACTTGAAATCCCAGTGTTTCATAAAAATAAGTATTAACATTTCGATCGTAACATAATTTTTAATGGGAAAAAAGCTCAACTACTCTTATAAAATTATAGAATGCTAATAGTTTATGCGGTAATGTGCTAAAATATTGCGATTCAATTTTTCTACTTCAACTTGAACGAGTTGAAAAGGTTGACAGTAAAATGTAGTTAGGCTTTAGTCGCACAGTAGAGTAAAAATAGAAAGCTAATCTAAACTGCAAGTAACTAGGAAAAAATAAGCCATGTTTTCTTTTTTTTTTCTTTGTATTCATCAATGAGTAAGTTTAAAGAGCGAAATAATAGAAAATTAAAAAAAAAGAAGTGTGAAAAAAGTGAAAAAAAGTGAGTGAGAATAAAAGAGCGAAAGAGTGTGAGTGAGTGAAGTAAGAGTGAGAGAAGAGAGAGAGAGAGAAAGACTTTACCTGGGCTGAGTGTGGCCGTAGAGGAGGATGCTTTACTCTAGTGACGGACGTCATAGAGATTTGGCTTGGTTATTAAATGGCGCTTGGCAACGCGCGCTAGAGATTCAGCCTCGGCGTTGTCGTCGCCAGTCCGGCGGCGCAAACGACGGCTTAAATAGTGCGTGCTCGTGTGTGCGCGCGTGTGGGTGTGGATCTCTCTCTTGGGTTAGAGAGAGAGGAGGAGAGGCGCGCCGGTCTCTCGTTATCGGGCGCGGGCATACACACGCGCGCAGGATCAGGATTCGCATTAGACAAAATTTTCCTGCCAACAGCACCCGGGCCCCGCAGTTGTGCTCTCGCTCTAACAAAGAGGACGCTACTCGACAATAGCCCTTCCGTTTATTTTCGCTCCTCATCCTTGACATCGTCATCGGCCTACGGACACCATCAAGACCAACATAGCTAAACGACATTATATAGAAACACGTGTGTGGCTGCTGTGTGTTATTGCGCCGACAAAAGAGCACTCGCGATCGTCTCTGTGCTCTCCTCTCGTGTACTTTGCTTATCTCTTGCTGTGTTCTTTGCTGCTTTTTTTCTTATTTTTTTTTTTCATTATTGTCATTAATATTATTATTATTATTAACATTGTTATATATTATTTTGTTATTATTACTTGGTTTCTCTTTTTTTTACATTACAAGACACTGGCGACATTAACATATTGTCTATTTAGTTATCATCGTGCAAGGCCAACAAAAGTGTTAAAATATATGCTTTCAAAGATTAATGTGTTTACTCTGTGGCAAATAATTACCATTAAATCTAACGATATATATTTAATATTAATTACGACAAATTTTATATAACGAAATACCTTTTTTTATACATATAAATATAGATATATGAAAAAAAGTTTTATATACATATAAGATCGTGTACGTCATACACACACCTTTGGTTAAAAAACAAGTTGTAAATATATATACTTCAGGTTATAATATCGATTACCAGAAACAAAGTTTGCAAAGGAAGCTAAGAGATAATGAATTAGGAGAAAATTAAGTGAGCAACGAAACAAAAAAAGAGCAACAACAAAAACTACTTAATTTTTCTTATATATCTCGTGATTTATAATTGATAGAAAGACAACAAAAAAAAGTAAGTAAGTAAATGAATGAAGAAGGTGAATAGTATAGTATTTGATCTCGTGTGTATATCATATATGTATATATATAAATAGAGAGGCACAAGATATATATAAAATCAAATACATTACACGCCGGTTAAGAAAATGGGCACAGCAAAAAAGCCTAGACTATATCTACTACTCGCCCTTCTTTACACGCCTGGTTACGATCATTCGAGGCCTTTCTCCCTCTCTCTCTCTCTGTTTCCCTCCTTCCCGAACACCTCGCCGCTCCGCACCGTCGGAGAGCCTGTCGTTCTCTTCCTTTTTATCTTACTCTTTAGCGCGCCTCGCGGCTTTCCTTTTTGCCTCCTCAGCTGCCCCTGTCCTCCTCCGGTTTTCCTCTACCACCTCCTCCTCCACATCTCGCCACGTCTGTCTCTTTCTCTCTCTTCGCGGACAACACAGGCACGTTATATTTTACAGGCTGCATCACCTTATAGCTTCCTTCTCCACGTCGCCCCTTTCACTCTCGCGAGACCCTCAAGCTCTTTCTCTCTTTCTATCTCTCTTCCCCTCTCTCCACTCGCACGTATACGCGGGCTTTACGAGACTCAGCGAACTCGTTTGCCGCTATCGAAAATCGCGACTCGCCGTATACGTATATCATACGCTTTTCTCGCGTTTTACGTCAGCGGCTCGGCGCATCGTCCGAAAACCCAAGCGACCTCGGACGTGTGTTAGTTAATATGTTTACCTAGGTATATAAAGCACCGGAGATCTCGAAATACCGACGCGATTAATCGCGAATTTGTATTTATAGAGCGGCGACAATTTCGAGAGAGAGAGCTCACTTGAGCGAGTTAACTTGACAATTTTTTCTCATAGACGCGGCCGATCGGTATATAAATTAATCGTCGGAGAGAAAACACGATTGTATAAATTGCCTCGATATTGATCATTGGGCTTAACAGTAGAGTCCAAGTAAAGGAAATAACTATAGTTTTCGCTTTGATAATCTCTTGGCGCGCGTATATAGGCCCCCGAGAGTAAGGTAAAAAGGAAGAAACAAAAATGAGAAGGGGGGGTGAGAGAGGGGGTGAGGGAGGGAGAATGAGAGGAAGCTCGATCGCTGGACACAACGTGTTGTTTAGCTACATAGATATTGTCTGTCCTACAAAACCTACTTTACGTACAAGCAGAGCATGCCAACGGTGTTATATATCTATTATAAATTCTCTCAAATTCCAACAGAGAAGAGTAGGAGGGGGGGGGGAGAGAAGAGGTATAAGGAGAAGAAACTTTACGTCGCCGTTAATAGGGAATAATAGGCCAGTCAATGACATTTCCATTATCTTGCTTTCAAACTTAACGAACGGACGTTCGAACGAAAATTCAAGCGTCTATTTTTTTTCCGGATAACTTTCGGCCAAAAGTTTTCAATTCGTTCGTTTAACCCCCACGTATAGCGATACCACAGTCGAGCGATAAAGCAGCGTGTGCCCCGTGTATATTACGTTTAAGCACTTACCGAGCGCGCATCAACTTTAACAAAAGTTAATTACGAATTAATAACATTATGTAACGAAGCGTTACGGGCCCTACTATTATACCGCATTTATTGTTTTAACGGGAGGGATTGTTTTCTTTTTTTTTTCTTATCATTATTTTAATCGAAAACAAAAGCACGAAAGCTTGCTCTGTTAACACAGAAACGCGCAGGGTAAATTAGTAAAAACAAAGTTGCTCGAAAGCACAATATTACACATTTCAATAGAGAAAATAGAAAGTGTAGTTAATTGCTTTTGGTATAGCTAAGCATCTCCAAGTTAAAGCAATTGAATATATTACGAGAGGCAGTTGGAACGAAACAAGGAACAAAGTAAAAAAAAAGTTAGGTTTAGAACAATTTTGAATTAAAAAGCTTATGCAAGAAGTAAATGTATGTAGCCATTATATTTGCGTGACCTCAAAATGCCGAATAGTTCGCTCTCTCTCTCTCACTCTCGTCGCAAGCCCGAATTGCTTTGCCGTCCGTTTCACGAGACACAATTTTTTCGCCCCTTTTCAATCGTAAAATAGTTGCCAGGGGTCCAAGAGATTTAGAAAGTCGCCGCCGTCGATCGATGCTGAATAATAGAAAACGCCGATTCTGCTTCCACGCAAATCGCTATCTCTATCTCTCCCCCTCCCTCCTTCTCTTCTTTCCGTCTCCTACGCTTGACGACGAAGACTATCTCTTTATCGCTGCCCGACCCTTCCCGAATTTTCCCGCCAGGGCAAAAGAGGAAACGTCTCGGTCGTTTTACTACCAGCTCGCGAGCGCGCGCACGTATGGCAGAAACGCTCTGCTACAGAGTCGTATACTCGAGAAAGAGAGAGACAGAGCAGAAGCACAAGAAGATCTTGTTATTTTATTTGCCAACTCCGAAAAACATCCCTTTGAACAATCGCGCGTGCGCTCGCGGGGGAGGGGGGGGGGAGTTTGTTTTTCAGAAAAAAAATTTAAATTTTAAATTTTTCTTCATTGTTATTAAAATGTTGGCCCGCTGCTTTGTGCAACGGGAAAATAAATATCTCTCTTTCTCCGCGTGCGCGCGTTAATTCGTACTGAATC
This sequence comes from Anagyrus pseudococci, assembly GCA_030522585.1. Lineage (NCBI taxonomy): Eukaryota > Metazoa > Arthropoda > Insecta > Hymenoptera > Encyrtidae > Anagyrus > Anagyrus pseudococci. The sequence continues at coordinate 22,428 of JAPYYQ010002127.1, read as the reverse complement.
GTACACCATTTTTCATTTACGAATCGCAATTTAACGGAGAGAAAATAAAAGAAGTCAACGAGAAAGAAAAAAAAACGCTGCGTAGCCGTTAATGGTAACGTGAGAGGATTGTCCAATTTTTTTTTTGGGTGTGGAGGAGGGGGGGGGGAGGGTTCACGAGTAAACCGAGTGGAACTTTCCCTCGGATAAAAAACGAAATAGGATTTTCTATTTTAAAAGTCAAAAATTGCTACGCTCTTTAAGCCCCTTTTCTCCTATTATATACAGCCAAACACGTGCACGCGCACATACACACAAACCGTCATTTAGCTATTCGTCCGTTGCACGTGAAATCGTTCATAATGAGAAAATTATATTTCCGGATGATTAAGCGTAACAAGTCGCCGAAAATTGAGACTTGTTTGCGAGGAAAGTGAGTAAGGCCGAGGGAAACACGACTGAAGTGGGAAAACCGTTGAGCCACAGCAGAAGGGAGAGCAGACTTTTTCATCCGGTCTCTCTCTCTCTCTCTCTCGCTCGACCTTCTGGCCACCCCAGTTTAGGCAGAAAAAGAAAGTGAGCACCTCTCATACGACGTGGTTTTATCGAGGGTGCCTTGAAAAATGAATTCAGCCTGATATATCCAGCATCCCTCTTCGTTCTCCTCTTACCCTCCTCCGGCACCCTCTTCTAATGCTCCTACGCTTTTGGAAACGCTGACGTAGGAGCAGAACCGAGATTGGGCATTTTTCTCGACGACCCTAAGAGAGAGGCGAAAATTAATTCTTTCGGGAGAGGAGAGTCAATTTCGCGGGACCTAGATTGGCTCGCATTATCAAACGTTCGATCGGAAAGATGTGTGTAGGCGTTTGAACACGGCGAAATTTCTAGGAAGCCCCGATCGACCATTTATCACGACCCTTTACTAATTATTGCCGGTGTAGCTCGGATGAATCTAACCGGGTAATAAACTACACCTATTTTTTTGTCCTTTTCTTCTTCGTTCTTTTGTGTCTGCTTTTGGAGAACAAGGCGCCGAGGAAAAGTTGAATTTTCTTGGTTCGCAAAACGCTTAATCTACTTCGACGTTAAGCGACAAATGTAAATGTAATTTGCACTGTGTTTAACGCAGTTACGCTTATAATTATTGCTCCTAATGGAAAAGTGTTTAAGAATCAAATAAACCGGCTAGAATATAGACTCGTAATTTTTTTTCATCGAATAACCACTTTCTAGCTTCAATACAATAAGGTATTGAGCAAAATGCTAAAAAGTAGTCCTGAGAAAGTCAAGAATTACAATGACAATGTCGGACGTTACGAAGTAATCTTTTTACACTCGCAGCGTCTAGAACGTATACATGTCGAACACATTATTACGATTTCGTAAATTTCAACGAAATTTTATATTTTACAACGCAAAACGTCGACCTGAACGTTATTTCAATTTTCATAAATCCAATTCATGAAGCACGAGTGCCTCGTTTAAAAAAAAAACGAATCCAATGTTCTTTGCTCATCGACTTTCTCCTCCCATAAATTGTCTCGGAAGCAAAGGAAAGAAAGCAAAGTCGAAACAAAGATATCAGAAATCATTTTCCATCGGAGCTCGACTCGCCGAGGTGTGCGCGTGTGTCGTCATCAACACGTTCTTGCCACGGCTGTGTAATTGCAAACAATGCTGTAACTGCGTTGCCCCAGCTTCGGCTTGATTTCACGGGAACAACGCCGACACGTAATAACGAGTTGAACAAACAGTCAATCCCTGTAACGACCTCAGCTACATTATACACTCGTCATATGTCTGTGCGTCTATACACGTAAACATTCGATCCCTACGACAAGGTAGAAAAGAGAGAGAAAGAAAGAAGTGAGAAAGAGTGACAGGTGAGGGGGGAAGGGGGACAGAGAGAAGGCGAGAAACCATAGTAAAGAGACCGGGACTTCGGAAGACCTTCGCTTCATTTAGGCCGCACGAGCGTTAGATTACCGTATACGCGCGACGGAGCAGAGAGGCGAATGCGAAAGAGAGAGAGAGAGAGAGAGAGGTAGATGAAGAGCGAGAGCTTTCGGGGTTTCCGGATCGTCCTTGCTGCGGCTTCTAACGACGTAATTCGATTTGGCCGTAGTCTCCTCCGCCACCTCGGCTCTACACCCCCTCACCCCCAGCCCACCAACACTCGCCCAGCCACTTTCCCAGAGCGCCATAGTCTGCAAAGTGAATTATTTCCCCCGGCTGTACACAACTGATTTCACCTAATGTCCGGGGGCCTGCTAGGGGGAGGGGAGCGAGATACTGCCTTGTCTTCTTGATTCTTCTTTTTTTTTTTTGTTCTTCAAAGTTCTATTTTCCTTAATCGTCTATCGTGTCGCTTGGAAGTCAAAGTACGTTGACTTTGCCAACCGATCCTTGTCTGCTTCTCATTTTTTTCCCTCGCTCCGTTCTTCTTTCTCTCTTCTTCTTCTTCTTCTCTTCATCAAGTTACACGAGAAGCCCGATGCAGCGCGAAGCCAAAAAAAAAGGTGCGTGGGATTGCGGGAGGATGCGGAGAAAAACGATGAACGCAAAGTGCCAGGCGAGGCGACCGGAGAAGCGAATAACAGAGACGCGAACGGAAGCGACGTTTTATCATTATTTTTTTTTCGTTTCATTTTTATGCCTCTTCTTTTTATTTAGCTTACGTGTAATCCAATAAACGTGTAATTTAATGGCCCAACTGTCGGAACAAATTGTGTTTCATTGTTATCCGTGTGCTTTTTTTTTTTTTTTGTTTTTTTGCAATAAATTTTGTGTTTTTTCAATGCCTCTGGTAAACGCGGCATACAGACCGCAGCCCTGGCCGTACAGGTACATAACCACGACGACGGCTGTGTTTTCGCGATTATTCATCGTTATTGGCACGAGAAAAATTTTGCACGACAATACGTCGATCATCTATCGAAAATGCGCTAAACTCGTCAGATGTAAAAGCCCGCGAGACGGGGAGGGAAATTGGGAGGAGTCGAGGTAAAATAATCAGAAAGGTCGAACGTTGCTCGCGTCTATAAATCTGCTTGACGCCGGAGCTTTTATCGGGACAGACGCGGGAGAGAGAGCTGGCTATGCGCTACGCGCATGAATTTGTCAAGAGGAGCTTAGGGCGCTTCTGAGGGCCGAGGTGGTAGAGCGGAAGGAGGTTTTCGAGAGCCGTCGATTACGTTGGCCAGGAGACAGTAAGCGGCTTATGCCGAGATGCCATGCACTCGGTTTCTCTCACTCACTCACTCTGCCTTTATGCGCGAGCCTGCATGTGTACTTCCCTCTCTCTTTCTCTCACTATCTGCGTGGCCCTAGATTTTCAATTCGACAAGTCGATGACAAGTTGGGCTTCTCGACTGATGCATACTTAATCGACGGCTTTGCGCCGAGTACCATGATTTTTCCTTTTTTTATTGTCTACTTGCATGTATATATTTAGATATCGAAAGGTGCAATATAAATGCCGCAAGATATCCGTTGAAAAATATAAATTTTCAGCAAGATTTTTATTTCGTTATCTTTTTTGGAGTTAAAACGTCACGTATAGATTTTCGCATTTGAAGGACTTTTTTTTTCTTTCAATTTTATAGCCCCGTGTAACTGATATGTATTCTTTTATAAAACTGGCCTTTTATAATTTAACGAATCATAGCAATCAAGTTTGATAGGGTCTCTCTCTCGCAGTTGGAAAATAATTTAATAAGCGTTAAAGTTAATTTAAATTTTAAATTATTCGTGTTACATTTGATCAGCAGAAACTAATTAATCCTACTTGGAAATTCTTCGTGCATTTTTCCGCTGCTAAAGTAGTTCAAAAGAATTGATTATGTCGTATCCAACTTCTCTCTTTGTGAGCTATGGCTTTTCCAACCAACGCCATCCCAGAAAACGTTTTTAATCCATTAGCAAGTATTTAATTTTATTCATACAACCATGACGTATCTGATACTAAATCAAGAGCAGACTTTTTACATTCTTTCTAATTTCATCCGACAATTAAACAGCCTGCCTAGCCAAGGGTAATTGTATCATCAATTTTAGAATATCCTCTATTTTAGCGAAATATCGAATATCAAATATTTCAGAAATTGAAAATATTGGCTTACCACGTTTTTATTTCCATTTCATTTTATTCTACCCCCCATTTTATCGCGTTCATTAATCCAATGTGCCAAACGAATCTTAAATTAACATCGTCAAATGTATTTTTTTAATTTTTTTTTCAGCCGTGACAAGCAAGAACCTACTTTTTAATAATTCAAGTTCTCCCTCACATCGCAGGTCAATCTCGCTTTACTGAAATCTGGCGAATTTTCTTCTCTTTGCAGCTTGTGAAAACGTACGACTGGAAACCGGCAATACACCTGGATAATCGATACCGCCTGATGAGAGGTGAGCAGATGCTGGATGCCGACGGCAATCCAACCGACGTAATCGGGGAAGACGAGACCGGCAATACTTTTGAAATGCCTCCAAAGTGATGGAGAGTAAGATTGGCGATAAGTGGGATGCGTGACTCCGTGGATCGTGTGTGTATTTTGGTTTGCAGAAAAATAAATTCCTTGTTTTATTCGTTTCATTTTAGTTTTTCAATAAAAAGTAGCCGAGGAGTAAAAAAAATGTAATATTTAAAGGCTAACCCGTATTTGAATAGAGTGGGTATAGATTGAACCCAGGCAAGTTCACAACGCGTTTGTATAATCGATACCGCGAGTAATTCGAGTCCCGGAATACTCTAGTTCAGATTGCACTATGCGCGGCAAAGTTATATAAGCCACTATTGCATTCCAGATGATGTTGTACTATCTTTTTTTTATGGTGTCTCGTTGACATTTGATATAATCAATTCTATAAATAAGCTTGTGCATAATTTAATTTCAGAAATTTCAAGTAATACACGTCAATCACGGTATTCATAAGCGTAAAATTTCCCTTTTTCCATTTAAAAATTTCTTTTTTTCATTAAGTTATAACACGAGTGAAACGATTTCGTAATTTAGAATCTCCCTAGAGTGTGTATGTGTGTGAGAGGAGGAAGAAAAAAAATTGCACGAATGAATTGTGTGGAGGGAAAATTAAGAGCGCAGACATTTTCTTCATTTTCTATTTCTCTCAGTTTCCGAGAGAGCGAAATCAGGTTTGCTGCTCGTTATTCACATCTAACCTGTTGCCTAGGCAAGCAAGCCATGAGAGCAGAAGCAGAATTTGGAAGTGGCTTTCAGTCGGAGAGAGAAACACCTGCAAGTGCAGGTAATTTCCTTTGACCCTCGTGGTTTTGCCTTCGCTTACTCCCTCTTTTGCCCCGCCCAGCTTTTTTTTTTATTTCTCTAGAAAAGTCGAGATACGAGTTGAATTTCGTACCATACGCATTTACCTATTAAAATTTGGCCTTTTTTTGTACTTTTTTTTAAACATCACATTTTCTCCCAGCGAGAGATCAACGTGTCGTTGGCGCTTGCGAGATCTTAATCAGTAATGTATCTCCTTTCTTGTCTCCTTCGATCTCATATCTTTTTTCCCCTTCTCGATTCTCATCAATAATTGAAACATCTCTCTCTTCAACATTTATTCCCCCTACATTTTTACCCTGCGATCCTAAAAGCCGTGCCATCCGTCATTTAATTTCGCCATTTCAACGCATTCCGCGTCCACCATCATTTACCCCCTAACAAGTGTAGATAATTTCAAGCATCATTTTAAATTAATGGATAAGCTGCTGCAGCAAAACAGAAACTCGCTTAATAATCCCAATAACCGTATGAATCATGCGCGCTCGCTTCTGCGACCAAACGTCAGAGGCTCTAAGTCTGCAGTATTTGCCGTCGTTAACTGGTTCGACGTCGAGAAAGGAGGAGAGAGAAAAAAAAACTGGATCCCCCTCGAAGATGTGTTGACCGTAGTGTATCACAGGCCAGTTTCCGCGATCGAATTTTCTGGCCTCGGCATCCATGCGATCGTCACGTAAGACTCGTCTCGGTCGAACAAAGGCGTGTCAAACGGGAGGGGGGGGGGGGGAAAGCGAGGACGCAGAGATAAAGGCAAAAAGCGAGCAGTAACCGAGCGAGACGGAGCTAGCAGAGGGCCAACGATAGGCGCTTATGTGATTCATTCGGTCTTGGGCTGTCGAAAAGAGAAAAAAATAACGAAGAAGAAGAAGTGGAAGAAAATCGGGCAGTGTCTTCGATCAAGCAAACCCGTAAACTCCAAGGACTAATGTAGTTAGAGAGGAGAAGAAGTGGGGGGTAGTGGGAGGGAGTGACCGAGCGATGGTGGGGGGATAAGCAGATAGAGAAAAGCACGTGCGACCTCGCGTACAGTCGCGTCGCAGTTCCTCGAACTCCTCGCGAGAGCCGCGAATCCCTCCCCACCAAGAGCGCCACACCATCTTCTTCTTCTCCTCCTCTTTTTCCTCCTCCCTCCCCCCTGCTGAGCTGCTGAACAGACAGCGGCTATATGCTGTACATTGCTGTGTGCGCGCGAGCGACGTTTTGCCCGGCGTTTCTATGTGTATGTACGCGCGAGTGAGCGAGTGCTCGAGTTTTAAGAATGTAAGCGGCTATGATTCCGTGCTGCCGCTGTCTCCGCAGACGGCCGAGCTCTGACTTCCAACGTCTGGCATAACTTCCTCCTTTCCTCCTTGCTGCTTCTGTGTTTTCTTCCCTCTCTCTCTCTCTCTCTCTTTTCTCTTGCTTTCACGTCTGTTTTGCCTATCCACCGAGAGTCTTCTACTAATCAACGTGCCTTCCGACTCTTTCCTTTTTTTTTTCTCTCATTCCGTCTCATTTTCTTCCTCTTTTTTTGTATGCTTTCCTGGACGGATTAAAACGCTCGCTCAAAATAATAAAAAAGATTGATTCTCGTCGTCGTAACTATGCTGGGTATCCGAGCGACTTGGAATTAAAGTGGAACAAGTCCATTTCGCTAAATTTATTTTATCTCTTACGTCTATTTGTACGTGTAATCGATATTCCAGTTGGAAAGTTTAATCTTTTATTCTCCTTTCATCTTCTACGTTTATTAAACGACCTTGCTATTCATAATTCTTCAAATATCAAGCGTTGCAATCGCAAATAATTAAAATGATGTAGAAGTTTTGATAACGGATTCCTTAATATTGATGTAATAACTATTTTTTATCAATTACACGTTTTCAAATGCTACTAATTTTTCGCAAGTGAAACATAATTTATAGTTTAAATATTCAAAGAAAAATATTCTTGCTAAATTTTTAACGTTAACAAAAATTTATCAAAAAACTTTGGTGAAAAAGCAATAAATGAATTTCTTCTTATTTTTTTCCATTCTAATAGTAGAACACGTGATTCCAAACATGACACATTTATTGTGTACGCGTATATTATATTACCCAAGAACACGTAATTGTGCGTTACAGCCATCCATCTATTAGCGCTGCCCATAAAAATCTATCGCAACCAACAAAAATTTCAACAGCTCGAATCGTCAAGTCCATTTCAATGCGGCCATTTAAACGAATCATTTTCGATTAATTTAGAAAAACAAGAGAGAAGAACATTTATTCCCTCGTCGGGTACAAAACCAACCAGTCGTGTATACCCGACCGTCCTTAATTTCAATTACTGCAAGTAAAGATGGAAAAAAAACACAGACAAAACAATACAACTTTTTTTGCTCTTCGCTTAAAAAGCCTCGATCACTTGCTCTCCTTAAAGCAAAGAGTCTGCCAAGTGGTGTTCACTAAAAGTCATTTCATTATCACCACATAAGCAAGCGAGATGTTGGGAGGGTAGAGGCATAAACGTCCGTCATCAAGAGAAAAAGCCACCAAATCCTGCGCCCATCAGAGACACAAGCCCAGATCCTTCTGCTCGGCGTTTCGGCAGCCCTCGTTTTCCGTTGCTCATCAGCTCCCGCGCTCTCTCGCCGGGGCTCCTCGTCGTCTTTGTTCGCACGCGCTCGCTCTCGATAGTACAGCAGCGCGGCGGTGCGTCGTTGCCCCTGGCAACGCAGCAGCCGCGTGTGCCGCTCTCCGTGCACAGAGAGACTCTCGTCGTCGTCGGGGCATCGCTTTCGAGAATTTTCCCCTTCGATTGGCCATTGTCGAGCCGTGGCAACGGCCGCTACCGCTTGTTCTCGGCCGTCCTAAACTCTCGCGGCTCTGTATACTGTTACTTCTTGCTTGCCAAACGAGCAAGCCTCTCTTGTACTGTTACGCACTGGCGTGATTTAGGCTCTCGAGCGAGCGCTTGAAAAATCGCGCCGCGGATTAGAATATTTTCGTACCCGCCGGCTCCGGCTCGAATTAGAGGTCAGTGCCGCGTTACGCGCTCGCGAGAGAGAGCTCTTATTACCTGTGCCCCCCTCCGTCCCGTACACCATCTCCCCAACCCACCGACCTCCTTCCTCCTTTTATTTCGACCTCCCGTCGGTAGGCGCGTTTTTTTGTCGAGTATAGAACGTTTTTTGTTCCGTCGCCGGACACTCGATTTTTATGGCCGCTATTTGAATTTTCGCCGGTCGCTGGCCGTTTGCGGTTTCGTGGCGCGGGCTTATCTAGATCCCCGGCGAAAGCGAGAGCGTTGGCGCAGGAGGCGAGGAAAAAAAGATCGAATGGAAATGTGTTTTGTAACTTGGAGAGAGAGAGAAAGAGAGTGAGGAGAGAGAGAGAGAGAGAGAGAGATGTGGCTTGAGACTTGACCGGTGGTTCGAGACTGTACACAGTGAAACGAAAACTACAAGACAATGCTCAATGTACACGAGTTTTAATTAGAACTTATCGAGAGAGTGCATTAATTTACAATCGCAGAAAGCTCAGCCAACCAATGCTAATTATATTAGACAAAATTAAACCCACTATGATCTACCAAAATTATAGAATTAAATATATATATATGTGTATATTAATGTAGATGTATACACACACTCAAATTATTTGTTTATTTTTCTAAGTTTATACTCAACAAATTTGTAAACATTGAAAAATTAGTCTAAGAGCGTGTGCTTCAAAATTTTTTTTTTAAGCATAGGACAACGAACAAAATCTGTATTCAAAATAAATAACATACCAAATACGTATATCAAATAAGCCCGTTTGAAAGTACAATTGTTTCACCACTATAGTCGTACAGAAGAACACATTGAGAAATCAGCTCTTTCGGTATAGCTTAAACAATACTCTAGTGAAAATCTGATGCAATATTTTACCAGTACTACTAATTAGGCAATAATGAATTAGTAACGAGAATTTTCATTCAAATAATTTGCAAAGTCTATAATTCTAGGCGGTTTGGTAGGGGCAAATTTTTGCGTAAACGCGAATTGAGGTTTATTTAAAATTTCTCGGATTAAAACTTCTCAACGCATTAGAGATAAAGTTTGAAAGTACGCCGAAGCAGTTTGGCTGCGTAATTTCTTCAAAAGTGATAAACAAATTGTTAAAAAAGCTGTTAATATTTTCGAAGATAAGAGAAGAAAAAAAAGTGAAGAGAAAAAAAGGAAAGAAAAATAAGTAAAATGATGTAATTCAAATGTAACAACGGTGTGACTAAAAATATGCGCAAAAGAATATCTACTCTAGAAGTACGCACGTATACGTAATAATGTAACGATATGCATCTCGGAGGGTTCTTATTTTAGTCATGCAACTTTCTATAAATAGATATATATGTAATATTAAATAGTATGTGTAACATACATATTAAAATAAACAATCTCACGATTCTCTCTCTCTCTCAATAGAGTAAGAGAGAGAAAGAGGATGATGCGGTTAACTCACAAACTATTAGCTAATTGAATAATTACTTGATCATTACAATGTAGATCCTAAAAGAGAGATTGGCCATCTCATCTCGTAGGAGAATTGCAGGTAAGTGCAAAAGTGCCAAAAGTTCAAATGTTATTAACCGGCCAGATCGAAATCAATGTTCAAAGCAAGCCCACTTTCAAATATTTGCATACTTATGTAAAATGTGAACGGTGCACTGCTGTGCTGTAGCTGCTCTATACGCCCGTTACTCATGCGAAAGAGATCACTTACATTGGAGAAAGTTATTTATGTTTTTATTTATTTTTTTTTGCCACGCATAAATTCAAGTTTATTCGAAACGTCAACAAGTTACAACCACGACGGTGATTAAACCGTCATCGTTCGAATTTCGAATTTAGGTTGACAATACATGCAAATTTTTAAAAGCACGTGTGTCCCCGTTTGCAGATTGTTTTCGAGCTTGCCGGTTAATCGAGATAAATATAAATATATATATATATGTCAACACAAAAAGAAGGTAAACAAATAAACATGGGCTGCCGAATGTAATATTAGTAAAGTTACGTATCGATTCAGTTATAAAATTGATGCTGTTAATTTAAATATAATGTTGATAATAAAAGTATTATAATACCACCTTGGCGCCATAATTAAAACATACAAATACCAATTACCATATCGAGCCACATAATTACGCTATTAGCTTTGTACATTGAATAAGTAATAAAAACAGAAATATATGCATAAAATATGGAATTGCAACCTTAAGTCAAGTCGAATCACCGGGTGAAGCGAAATAGCTTATGAAATTGGTCAAGAGATTTTCTTGGCTCTCAGCTTTTATCGACTTTTCCCGGAGATTCAACTTTGCGTTTGTATATTAAGAACAAAACATAAAAATTTGTATGAATATAAGTATGTATAGGTATATAAATATATAAGAAACTATTCCCTTAGTGAAAAAAAAATAAATAAACAAACAACTACTAAACAATTTGCTACCGTAATTAATAAAAAAAACTACTGCACCGATAGATAAGTATTTAAAATATATAGCATATTTATATGAAAAAAGGATTGGTGAGAAAAAAGTTAAATGTTCATAAAAGCCGGAGCACGCCACGAAACAAAAAAAAATTTGTCGTATTCAGTTAACCGCGCGCGATAAAATTAAAATTATAATAATTCTCTTTCTTTTTTAAAGCCATTTCACTGTCTCTATTTTAATTAAGTTGTATTTTTAACCATCCGATCATAATTTATCCCCTTTTCAAATACCGCTCTGCTCTTTTCCCACAAAGTCCGTAAAAAAAAAGACCCAACAAAATTATATCGAAAAAAAAACAAAAAAAAACGAAAAACCAACCAACCGATATTTTATTACTCTAAAAAAAATCAACCTTTTTTACACGAACGAAAAAAATAACAAAGAATTATCGGATCGGCGGTTTGAGAATTCGATATGTAAAAAAAAGGAAGAACCCGAGATTAAGAAAGAAAATCGCTCGAGTTGAGAAAAGATGCAGAGAAGGCCGAAGAAGAGAAGGCTGTTCAACCGGGCGAAAGAGAGAGAGAGTAAGAGTGTTTCGTGGCGTGCTAAGGCGCGTCTTCCCGATACCCGCACACGCATACTTGTTCATCGTCGTTGGCTGCGATGCAGACGGCGTACGCTCGTCCTTGTCCGCTTATTAACTGGCTTAAGGAGACGGACGAGAAGGAGAGACGAAGTAGAAGAAGAACAAAACGAAGAAGGAGAAGTAGGAATCACCAAAGGGTTGTGTGCTATAGGGAGAACACTGCTGGTGTGGGTTAAGGGGCGGGTGGCAGGAGGGAGGGGGGGGATTAAAAAACAAAGTACATCTCTCCTGCTCGTCCTGCGGGGGGGAACGGTTCGTATTGGTGCTTACCCGACAGCCGGGAAGGTCGTGTAAGGAAACATGCTCCTCGTAGCCGCCGCCGTGGTTGTGGCTCTGGCTTCTCCTCTCCACCTTTTTCTCTATATCTCTCTCTTCTCTGCCTGCGCGGCTCGGCTGCTGTTGCTGCTGCTACTGCTGCTTGGTGGTGCCTTGGTACCTCTCTCCGTGCCTCGGAACAGGAGGAGGCCCTCTAATCCTCTTCTTCTTCTCTCTCTCTCCCCCGTCGAATATCCTCCTCTCCTGGAGTTGTTCTTGCTTTCTTTCTCTCTCTCACTCTCTGACACTGAACACCAATTCCAAGGTCACGAACACGAGAGCACATCAAATGGATGCCATCATATCTGTGCAGGTAGTTTTACATAGGTGTGAGTTGTGTGCTGCCGACTGTGCGATGCCAGCGTTATATAGTATAAAGTATAAGAGTGCATGTGGGTATATTGGTGCGGTACACGGGCAGCAGGGATTTCGTACACAGGGAAGGAAGAGGCGGCTTGAAAACGGAGCAGAAAGAGAGACAGAGAGAGAGAGGTAAGGCACAAGGTAGCAAACAAACAAAGCCCCGGAGAGGCACACGCCGCAGACAATCAGACCGCCGGCTCCTTCGATACATTGTGAGGGAGAGAGAGAGAGAAAGAGAGCGTGGGTACGAACGCCATGCTGCGTCCTTTCTCTCTCTCCCACTCTCCTCTCACTCTGTCTTTCTCTCTCCGTTCGTGCCGGCTGACTAGTAGCGCGGGCGAGACGGTTCCCTCCTGCTCTCTCTTGCTCTTTCTCTCTTTTTCGATCTCCGCTTATACGGAGAGCGGGCGAACAAAGCAGAGAGCTGCAGCAGCAACGAACTGGAGAGAAAAAGGACGGAACACACAGACACACTCGCGCAAACACACGCAGGCACATATACACAGAGTGGTCGGGGGAGAGAGAATGGAGAACGGAATGAAAGAAAAAAAAAGCAACCCAACTATTGCGAATATATAGCAAAGTTGGAGGAAAGGGAGCGAGAAAGCAGAGTGCGAGGGAGAGAGTCAGAGAGCGATGGTGCGCCAGAGAAAGAGAGACTCGAAGCCGCTTACGATTTTACGAAAAGGTTTTTAAAAGGAGTGCGCGGCGTTAGGACCGACTCTCTGGTGCTTCGGCACGGCCGTCCAGGTAGCCAGGAGAGAAAGAGCAAGACACTGCGGCCTCGACACTCGTCGCACGGCTTTACCTTCTCTCTCCTCCTTACGGTCACCGCACCGTGAAGCGATGCAAAACTTTTCTCTCTCTCTTCCCTCTTTGGCCCGCGCGCGTATGCATACACACGTAC
>JAPYYQ010002126.1:0-41894 GCA_030522585.1 Anagyrus pseudococci | reverse complement strand
CGGCCAGTTTGTGTGTAAATTTCATCAAAATGCATCGATGTCCGGGGTTTACTAAGACACATAGTAATTTTTACCCTACAATTTTTCTCAGTGTACAAATATGAAGCTCTTAGTAATTTTGCTCTGTATCTGTTATTTTTCCACAATCAAAGGTAACTTCATTCTTATTTTTAACAAATTAAAAACAAAAACTTTGCATAAATTGAAACTTTATTACCGAAACATAATTAACTTGAAAATTACTGGTAAAATTTTTACATGAGTTCGAAAAAAACGCGTGCTCGAGACGTGTTGCGTCTTTGTCTGTACAAGTATAACATACCGGCCTATGAGAAAAAAGAAGGTCTTGCATGTAAACTAAAATTTTGATATTGCATATCAAAAACGCTTTGCATAGCAGAAAAGTATTTTCAGTTCCTTATATATGTTGTAGTAAATATTATTCATAAACTATAAATCTTAATTAATTACACAGCGGTTCCTGGTGGTAGAGACAAACGTGCTACTGGCCTTGAGTATTGTTCATTTGACACAGATGAAGAATGTATAACATATGTAGAAAATAAAAATAAGGTTGCCAGAGAGAATGGCCAATGTATAAAATATAACGGTTACAAAGGCGACCGGAATTACACCGTTCGTCATTTTACGTACGTATAAAACTACTTGAATTATTTGAAAAAAACTTTGGTTATAGAAATGATGTTTCTCAATAAAATTATGTGTCTTATTAATCTTGAGATGTCTTTAATTATTTTAGATGTGGCGTTATCATTTGTCCAGATGGATTTTATCTAGAAAAAGAAGATCCATCCAAACCGTATCCTGACTGCTGTCATCGTAAATGTATAAATTCTATTACTGGCAAAAGTTTTTAAAAAGTTTATCTAATCAATACAGATACTAAATGATACGAACCCTGTCAACAATAAAAAAATGCTATGTAAAAAATTCGTTAGAATAAATAAAAAATTAATTCTGTATTTAATAAATAGAATTTTCGTTATCATAATTATATAATATATTGATATTATTTGTATCTGCCCATAAGCATTTTTCTCGTGTTTGCCCATTTCGGTCGTTGTCTTTTATTTACACGCGTAGTCGTTAGAATTTCCCAGAAATGCAAATTAATACGGACCCGGGAAGTCATTGATTGGTTCCATTATCATATTTTAGTAAAGGAACCCCTTAAAGATTGTCGCGTGACCGATGACACAATTCAAGTATAATTCGGCTGATTATTTTCTAAAACAAAAAAAAATCTTTAATATAAAATGAATTGAAATCAGAAATAAATAATTACAAATATTTGGAGCCAATGAATCGTTAATTGGCTCCACGAGGAGAACGGACTGTTGGTCGAAAACTCTCCCTTTTTAGAAAAAGGAGCAATCACAATTATTAAATATAACAAATTACTATATTACAAATTGACTTACAGTTTACGGAGGTACAAATTAATCGAATTTTAGCTTGACGGCTGCTTGGTTAGGCTTGTCTTGTAACTCAAGGAACGACCGTTATCGCGAAACGATACCTTGACGATTTTTTAATGTAAAAATTGTGGCTGCTAGTGTATTAATTTTTCAATTTATACACTCTACTTAAATCAAGACCTGTTGAGATTATCAAACTCCCCCGAAGGGAATTGAGAAAAATGCGCAAAAATAAATAACGCAAAGCGCGAAAGAAAGAAGAGAACTAAGAAAGATCAAAATGTTTGACTCTTTTTGAACTCTCGGATCGTAATGAAAAATTCACAGGCTTCCATCGCCCGCACCCCCCTAAAATATTCATTTTTTTATTATTTCGCGTAGCAACGTGTGGCGATTATTCGTTTTCTTGTTCTTTCGCGTTTACGTTTAGAGCATAATGATGCTCAATTAAATCGCTCCTACCTTCCCTCTTCCCTTCCATGCACGCTTGCGTCCACGATCATTCTAATCTGTCATACCGTGGTGACCGACGGAACAAAGGTGACTACGTAAATGACCTCAGTAAACTATGTAGATCTTTGGTTTATAAATTGTAGTACAAGCACTGTTATTTTTAACGTGTGAAATCAATGTAAAATAGTACCTCTTGTGAATTGCAGTATTTAAACTTTAACCAACGACAATGACTCGAAGCAACGAATTAATTTGAGAATGAATATGTTCAATTCTTGATAAGAAAAAAAAGATGGTTTTTTGAAGTTGTGCATTAGCATAAAGCAGTGATTGTCTTACAAACAGAAGCCGATGAACTTTTAAAATAATGTACATCTGTAGTCGTGATTAATTTGGTTTTCTTTTTCAATGCACATTTGACAAAATTGCAAATCCTAGAATACCCTATTTCTTAGTTAAAAACACAAAAATAATTAAGAACAATCGAACAGAATAATTGAAAGACCAATTGACAGTTTTAGCATACGCCCGCCCGCCCAAAAAATTGCTGACCAATCTGCATTTGATTACCATGCAAATTTCAGTTCCGAAACTACACGCACGCGATATCGCGGATAATTAAAAAAACGCGCTAGAGTTAAATCATCGAGCAAAAAAAAAAGTGAAGAAGCTACCCTGCGTCTAGTAAAACCGTGTCCCCTTGCGTCATAAGAAATCGTCTAATCGGCGATAATGAGCCGATTAGAATAAACCTCCGCGGTAGACGCAATCGATGGCTCCTCGCGCGCACGAATGTCGAGCGCGAGCGGCGAAATAAAACAACAGATACCCATCGAACTGCCCGGTAGTCCGTTGTTCCTCCCTGCCTGCGTTTCGTTTTTTCCTTCCTCTTGCGGGTCGCGCGTGCCGGGAGCACCTCGGGAGCGCCGAGTTGACGGGACGGCCAGTCACATCGCGCTTGTCGTTGCACTCACCTCGGCTGGTCTACCTGGCCGACGACGTTTCTTCGCTAAGTAAGTGCGCGAAAAGCTTCGGATACTCTGGCTCGTATCTTTTGTTTTTTCTCAACGACTTTTATTGTCTCTTCAATTTTGTCCGTTCTCGCTCTTTAATTTACTGAAAAATTCGCATTTTGCAATTTAATACATATTCGTATGCATGCAAACGATTTGACTTGGCAAATCGTTCATTAACAGTTTGCCAAAGAATTCTGGAATTCTGGTAGAGAGTCCGGAGCTTGAACATGACGCGGCCGACGGAGAGCGAGGCGCCGAGCAGCCAGGTCTACCTGAATGGCATGCTGGACATGGAGCAGGACGACCCCGAGGCGAGGGATGCAGCTGTGGGCGGCTCCAGCGAGGTCAGGGACTTCTACGCTGGCCTGAATATTCTCGTCACCGGAGGCTCCGGTTTCCTCGGCAAGCTACTCGTCGAGAAACTACTGCGGTAAGCAACTTTGCAATTGTCCAACTTGCACGTTCAGCGGTGACGAAAGCCGGTACACCGAACTTTCGGATTGTTGTTACTTTTTGGTGTTAGCGATGACAAAATTTCGAGCGAATTATTTTGCCGCGGAGTTCTTTTTGATAGGGATAAAATTAATTGTTTGTGAATAAGATTTGTTTTTAAGAAAAAATTATCTGAACCTTCGTTTGCTTTGTTTTCCAGATCATGCCCGCAGATAGGAAAGCTGTACATGTTTATGCGAGCAAAGAAAGGAAAGACGCCCGAGGAAAGGTTTAAAGAGCATTTTAATGATGTCGTAAGTTGATAATGGCTTGAATTTTAATCCATTGCATTATAGGTCATTAGGCAGTCGTGAATCTGTACATCGTACGCAGTTGTTAAAAGAAATATCGAAACTACAACTGTTATCTGCACCGCTTTTCAACGATCGCTTTCGGCTCTATTAGCCAAGTTTCGTTAATTTAAAATGCCTCTTTACAATTTTAATTTTCGTCTTGGCCCCATGGAAAACTAAGCAGATGCAAAGTCGTGCCGAAGCATGGGTAAAAATGGGCGATGATACGAACTATTCAACTATGTGCTCACTTTAAATGTTCAATGCTGCCCCCAACATTGTTCGAATTTTATTTCCGGAATATATACATAAATCAATGTTCATGAGATTTAAATTTTATTTTCAGCGATTGTTACATTATCAATATTTAACGGGCTTATTATTAGTTAACAATCGCTGAAAAATCATTGTTAATTTCATTCAAACTTCAAAGGTCTTTGAACTCGGCTCTGTCAATGACCTCTGCTGAAGTGTGTTCTACAATGATTGTAATATCTATTTTATAAATTAGATTCATCAAAAAAAGTAAATATTGTTTGTAAGACTTTGTAATAAAACTGCGTTTTTAGGTATACGACAGATTGAAGAAAGAGAGACCCAACTTCGCTAATCACGTAGTGATGATCGAAGGCGACACGAGTTTGACGGATTTGGGCCTGGCGGATAAAGATCGACAGACGCTCGTGGACAAAATTCACGTGGTATTCCACGGTGCTGCTACGGTGCGCTTCGACGAATCGCTTCGCCTGGCCGTCAACATCAACGTCCGAGGCACGAAGTTAGTGCTCCTCATGGCCAAGGAAATGAAAAATTTGAAGGTGATCGAATATAAAAATCAAACAAACGACTCGATCGATCTAGCTGAAACTAATGCTCTTTTGTTTATTCAGGTGTTCGTCCATATATCCACGGCATACTCGCACTGCATACAGAAGCGAATCGAGGAGAAGTTCTACGATCCTCCTATGGACCCTGACAAAGTATTGACTTTGGTCGACATGCTAGACGACGATCTGCTTCAGCACATGACGCCCAAGTAATAAACCGTCTTCTCGAATTATCGATTTTTCTCGTTTTCTTTAAAGCCTAGCCTGACAGATCGGTTGGCTGTTTAACAGGGTGATCGGCAAGTGCCCAAACACCTACGCGTTTTCAAAGGCAGCTGGAGAGGAGATTGTGCGCAAGCTCAGCCCTGGGATGCCGGTGTGTGTGGTGCGGCCATCGATTATGATGGCAACCTACCGGGAACCAACACCCGGCTGGATCAACAACTACTACGGGCCAACGGGCGTAGTGATGGGCGCGGGTATCGGTTTGCTGCACAGTCTCCACTGCGACAGCAACAAGATAGCCGACGTCATACCAGCCGACTATGTCATCAACAACATTATCGTCGCTGCTTGGGACAGGTCGAAGAAGTGGTGAGTATGCGACTGCCAATCCACGTAGATCCGTAGATCGGCAATTGATGACCAAGGTAATTCTCAGGCAGGAGGAGAAGCAGAGCAAAATCGAGAGCAAAGACGAGCTGGAGAAGCCGGAGGATCCACCGATCTACAATTCGGTGTCCTCCTGCCAGAAGCCAATCACCTGGGGTAAATTCATGGATATGAACGAGTTTCACGGACGTGAAATACCGAGCGCTGTTGTGCTCTGGTACTACGCGTTCAGGCTCACCCGTCAGCTCTGGCTGCACAACATTTTCTGCTTCCTCTTTCACACCGTGCCCGCGGCTATTATCGACGTATTGGCATTGCTAACCGGACGCGAGCCTATGTGAGTATCCGATGCTTAAGTCGCGCGTTCTCTTGTCGTTCGAAAGCTCTCCTATTATTATTTTCGTTATGCTTAGATTGCTCAAGGCGTACAAGAAGATCCACAAGTTCAGTGACGTCATATCGTATTTCTGCACCCAGCAGTGGGATTTCAATAATGAAAAAGTGCTCGAGCTCTGGAAACGCACGAGTCCTGCGGATAGAAAGATGTTTGACTTCTGCTTAGACAGTTTGGATTGGAACGAGTACTTCTATCATCACATGCGAGGTCTACGGGTTTATATCCTGAAGGATCCCTTGGATAGTATTCCGGTTGGACGCACGAGATACCTAAGGTCGGTGAACGAATTCGTTCTTTGTTTTTATTTTTATTCAGGTTTAATAAATGATTATTACTTCTTTGGTTTTAGATTAAAAATAGCGCATTACACTCTAGTGACGACGGTAGGCCTACTCGCGGCTTGGGGTATTCTCAAGCTTTTGCTACTTGTATTTTCTTCATTTTAGTTGGCAGAAAACGCAAGTTTGAAAGCCAGATGGCGATGAGCATGTTTTATTTATGAATATCGGTGAATGATTGAATGAGATTACACATATGACGTAACTTTCCATGAAAAAGAAAAATTACAAAACCATCTTGTTTTAAGATATTTAAGTTACACGTGAATTTTTATAACGATTGTTAGGTGTAAAACATGTTTTATAGAAATAAGGGTTGAAAATTAAAAAAGTATTTCAAAGTTAAAATCACAATAATTAGTACGCTAAAATCTCATCTCTAACACATATTGATATTTTATTTTTTACTGTGCCATGATAGTGAATAATTCATTTTTTTTTAATTTTTATCATTTGTTTGACAATTATTCTGTTGTTTTATGTATTAGAGCGTATAAAGCATGAAGTGCTTCTTTGTAATTCGTACATACGATACTTCTTTGTATCTTCATGTACACATTTTAAAATGTAAAATATATTTAAATATTAAACATCAATTGTGTCACTTGGCCACTGTGTCGTAATTTATTCTTTGAATTTTTATTCCTACTTCAAAAGTATATAACGATAGGCATTATTAGAAGAAAAAAAATTGAAGTGCTTTACAGACTTACGATATAAAAAATAAGTGTTTGAAATACTTATTATAATTGTTTTTATGATCGATACAAGACTTTTTCTAAGTAAAGAGAAGTTAATATAAGTACTAAAATTTTTTAAGTTATTTTAATTATATAGATATCTACTGTACCTACATTTCATTCAGAAGTAAACTTCAAATCACGTTACCTCCAATAGATGTCCGTAGTGTACAGAAAGTGGTCGATTCGTGTGTGCCTTACATCTTCGTGTGCGCTGTTGTACTTACCTATTTAACAATAATGCATTTTTTTAGTTTTAAACAAATTGTAATGTTTTTTATTTAATTTTCAAATGGTTTTTTTGATGCATGATGTTTTCGTGCATTTTGTAGCGCAAAATTTAGATAGTTTTTTTAAAAAAAGTAACAAACAATCATATAAATCATCTTAGAGATTATTCTAATATACCTAGCAACTTTTGTTTTAAGTACAATCTAAGATTTTTGCAATTTCAAAAATTTTCGACTTACTATCTTTACAAATCTTAATTGGAAATTTCTAATAATCCGAAATAAGATAATCAAAAAAATCAACAAACATACAAAACAGATTAAATCACAATCATTCGTTTTTCGTATAAACACGCGCTCTCAGGCGAAACCTCAACTCGTTAAAATATTGCGAGAAAAAAGTACGGAGTGTACCGTACGCTGAATAATTGAGTTGCTCAATCGTCGAGCGAATACTTGGTCCAAGCCGCAAGCATAGAGCCTCGTCTTTCCAACCAGGGGTAATCGAGGCGAAATATCGCGCGGTAATCTCTAGGCAAACAGCGACCACGCCTATGGGGTAATGCTCGTGCTTGCACAAAGACGCCCACGCGGTACGTCTCCTCGGGGCGGCCGAAAAAGCGAAACGCACCGGGACCCTCGTAGCCTTGCAACTATGTTGGTTGCAACGGCTATTGGGACGCCTAGGTCAATTGCACGAGGATGGAAGATGGAGAGAGTGTATGAGCGATTGTGCGTGGATGTACAGTGTGTCTGGTTGGAAGGATACTTTTTTTTGCAGGAGAGACTGTTAATGTGGGTTGATGCATTTATAGAGTTGTTAGCTATTTGAGTTAGTATGCTGGTGCTACTTCGTTTACATAATGAAACCGATATTAATTGCAGTATGAATAATAATCTTTTTTCTTAATCATTAAAAAATCTTCATTTTTTTTTGTCATTATTGTTATGATTACGAGCGTTTCTCGCGATGAAGAAACGGGATGTTTAATTGATTGAGATAAATAATCGAAGAGAAATAATAAATCTTGATATGAAAGTAAATAAGATCGAGAGTGACATATTATAGTTAAGGTTAATAAATCATATCAAAGGATTCGTGAATTCGTAAATTGAAGTTTTATTGGAAGATCGTTTTAATCAGCCGAGATGGCACGATATACGCTTCGGAGTCAAGAAAATTGAACGTACGAATTAATCCAATTTCCGGGCTTAATTGTCGAAATAATTAAAGCAAAAATTCAATCGCATTTAACTGTTCGAAAATTAAAAAGAAAAGAAAAGAAAAGAAGGAAAAGAATTTAGCGCATATAATTGAACACCTGCCCGCTCGGCATGATCCATTCGATTCTCCGAACGGGCAGAAGTTCCGAAAAAAAAAAGAAATAAACTCTAAATTCGACAATCATCATCGATCAAGCTCCGTGGCGCCGAACATATAGAAATTAATTAAGCCGCGCTTTCTCCGCGAAAGCCAACGGGCCGTATTAAAAATAAATAAAAATTGGGGCTAAAGCAGATGCGAAGAGAGGACAATGTCGAGACTTGCGCGAGTACGCCGTACACGGATTACGCCCGTTTTGTTTTTCTTTTTCGCGCTGTAGAGAGAAGAGAGGGGAGAAAGGGGGTGCTCGCGAAAGTCAAATTGCCGGGGCCGCTTGGGAGTCTCTCGGCAATTTCGCGTGCCGGCGGACCCCCTCTCGTCCCGGATGTCGTAAAAATTGATTTTTTTCGCAAGTGGAGCGAAGGGTTGTTTAAATCGAGGCTCGATCGATCGGGCTTCCCTCTCCTTCCCCTTACCTTTGCGTATACACGTACCGATCACGGTTATTTTCAGCGTTTTCGGATTACGGTTTTTCGGTAAACGATATTGACATACGGCTAAGGAGGAGAACTCTCGAGGCCTCCGAGGGAAGCTTGTTAGTGTTATGAAGAATTCATTTTCGAGCAAACGAGTCGGCTCGCGCGATGTATAACGTTTAATGCCTTTTTTTTTGTTGTACGAAACGTTACACGACGATTACCGGTAAAATATAAAGTGGTCGAGAGGACTCTGTTGGGATATTAATACGAGGCGATTTTTGGGACGCGTAGTTCTATAATCTAATGAATTGTGGGTGTACGAGTATGATGATATGGTTATGTTTCGAATTACCGAAAAGTAAGTTGGTATTTATACTTTTTGTGTTGTTTCTTTTTAGTAAACTTTTTTTACAATAGACAATCATTTACGATTTTTTTTAATGCGATAATAGAAACTTTTTTTCCAACATATCCTCGGCTTCTGTGATCGTATGAATTGATTATATTTTTCTTAACTAATAAAAAAAAACAAACAGTGTTGTTGCAATCAACTTTTTAAAGTATTCTTATTAAACTTGTTTTTTCACTTGACACAGTTTCATATGTTTATCTATCTTATTCACCAAGTTACATAAATAAGTACAACACAAAAATTTTAAACGTATGCACTGACGAAAAAAAAAAGAAAATTGTAAACATCGATACAAGTGTATAACGCAGTGTTTGCAAAAGCAGCCTTATCAATTCTCAGACGCACGAAATAATTTCAAAATATCAAGATAAAAAGCTCGGGTTATTATACTTACAACTTATTGACTATGTAAATTAATAATTTTCCTTATTATTTGAAGCTTGTAAGATTAATAAAAATTTTCCTGTTATAAGTTTTTACGAATTGCTCAGCCAAATATCGATTACTACAGAGTCATCTGTTAATTAAACACAAGTCGATCGTCAAGCTAGTCACACTAGAGCTTTCATTCTCCAATCCTTTTAATATTTTCGTTTGCTTATGGATTAGACATTCAAGGTAGTATTCTAAAAATGGGCGTAAATAGCATACTGAGCTTTATCAAACTTCGAAAGATGAAATAGAGCGAGAAGTCTGCCTTTTCGCCAAGGCTGCAGGTGACAGCTACATAATTTATAGATTGATATCCCCTGTTTTTCATTATTTGCAACGGAACGTCTGTTTTTTTTTCGTTTGATCTGAGAAAAATGAAATCTCTGAAATTTCTTCAATTCCGGATTTTCGAAATTTGATTCGCAAAATAATATGCTACAATAAAATTTGCGACAATCGCACGCAGTTACCAAGGAAATCAAGATCCTGAGAAAAAGCAATTTTAAGCCGGACTTGCCGGCAAAGCGGTCCACGGCAGTTCCGCCGAAGCGCAAGAAAGAGAAAAAGTGCAGGGATGAAGAGAAATAGCGTAGGGTATAGAGCTCGAGGGCCTGGGACACGTGAAAAAGGCCGGTCGCGAGATAGAGCGGGCTTGCGACCTCCCACTATACTATTACGGCTAGCAATATCGGCGGGCTGCAGCGGCAGCAGCGGTGGCGCGCACGCGAGAGATACGTCGGCGCGCAGCGCCGTCGCCGCAGCGCGGCCGCTCTCCTCGCGCGCGCGGCTGCATCGCGAGAGCGAGACGGCTACGCTGGGGCGGCCGAGTGGGAGCGAGAGAGAGAGGGCCCCCGCTAGAGCGAGAACGCGGGCGGCGCGGACGGCCGGCGGAGCTAGAGAGAGAGAGAGCCCCGAGTGGCCAGTGCACGCCCGGCTGCCGACACGAGCGGATAGCGTCAGCGGCTCGCTCTCCCGAGAGCGCGCCCACTTGCTCTCTCGCGTTTTCTATCGCGCGCACTGCTCCTCCGCCTCTTCCTCCGGCTGCTTCTCCGGACTGCTGCCGTCGCTGCGATTCTCCTGCTGCTGCTGTTACTACTGCGAGCCAGGCATCGACCAGCCTCGGACTCTCCAGCACGAGCCAACGACCATTACATCTGGCCTTTACTCCAGGCGTCGAGAGCGAGCTTTCGCCACCGCTCTGACGTCCTTTACCGGTGCCGGCGAGCTTGCAGCCAACGCTGCAACGAATCGGAGCGCCAGTGATCGTGGAAATTCGGAGCAGCTGATCCGAGCGTTGAGGGACACTAACGTGCAGCAAAGAGGCAGAGTGCGCGGCAAAGTGACGAGGCTCGGCGAGGGGGACAAGAGCGGAAAGTCCAGGCGTGGATGATTTATCGACGAGGTGAAATCCGAGCTTATCCGTAAAAACGCTGACGTTCGGCGAACGAACGAGAGTCTCGGCGTTTAACGCTCCGAGTGACGGCATAACAAACAAACGTGGAAAGAAAATAATGACAAGTTGAAATAACGAAGCGTAGGAGGAAGCTCAGCGATAGTGATAAGGACCGAGTTGGGGGAGAGAAGTGGGCTCTCGTGGACAGAATACGCGCCGAGGCTGCAAGCTCGATCGTTGCCGCCGCTCGTATAAGAGGCGCGTGGCGATCAGCTGATCATCGACCGCGAGAGGCCGACTCTCGGCTCTGCGTCGCGAGCAACGCCAGCGCTCCGTACAGCACAGCAGCAGCTCGAGGCGCGCGCTCTCCGAACTCGCCTTCTTCTCTTTTTTTTTCTTTTCTTCTACTCGACACGGAGAGAAAACAAAAATTTTAAGAAAAAGTCGGTTGTGGACGAGTCGATGAAATTTCTCAAGTGCGCGGGAAAAAAAGTAAAAGGGGATTCCCCGAAGGCAGTGTCGATAAAGTAAAGAAGCCGGTGTGTGAGGCAGGAGGTGTGCAAGTGGAGAGGAGACTGAAGCTGGTATCTATATTGGTGGAGGGGGTGAAACACGAGTGAAACGCGTGAAGATTTCGGTGCGTATTGTAATATACTTGCGCGAGTGACCTTGACGAGGGGGGGGGGAGACGAAAGCGCGGTTGTCTCGAGGTGATTGTTGGTGCTTAACAGAGGGCATGGTGTATTATATTTGAGTGATTATCAGTGAGGAGAGGAAGTTTCGAGATGACTCGAAGCCGGAGGTGAGAGAGAATCGTCGAAGAGCGAAACGAGAGAGAAAGAAAAAACGGCGGGGAAACGATAAGTTTGGCGGGCGCGCGCGCGAGATGCCCGCCGGTGGCAACGACCGAGCAAGCAGTAGCAGAAGAACCGACGCCAAGCTTAGCTGCTGGCCGGACGAGCAGAAGACGAGAGCCTAGCGCGCCGGCAAGCCAGCGGACGAGCTTTAGCCGGGCAGCACTTGGATATACGCGTACACACGGATTCGCTGGTTAAGTAAGTAGCCCGTATACTCTTTCTCTTCGATCCTCCGAGCTTATTTTGGCAGGAGACGGCGCACGCGCGATTTACCCCGATTGATTAGCTCCGCCGCCGACGAGCTTACGCTTTTATTACCACGAGAATACTGCTGCAGCTTTAGTTTGCGATATACGCGCTTTTGGTGTTTTATAAGCACGCGACGCGTTCGCTTAGACTTTTGTTGAATTTGATAAAGTGCCGAATGAAATTATTGGCTCTCCGCTAGTTTGTACTTTGGTGTTGTTCTTTTGCCAAAAGACACTCGGCAGTTGTTGCGGGCTCAGAGACGCGAGTGGTGCTTAGACGCCGAGGAAGCTTTTTCGCGCAGCCGAATGGAAAAGCGATCGATTACCGTTTATGACAGATCGTGCTTGGGCATAATGAAAAAGAGGGGGAAAATGCGTTCTTAATCGGCAGCACATTGTGCCGGATAATACACGCCTCTTTATCGTGCCATTGAATTTAACGAGGAAAAAAAAGATATTGAAATCCAACCTCGGGCTTGGATTATACATGTTTGTTTACGCGCGGCGGCAAGTCACCGGATGCGCGTACGCGTGTTATAGTGTGACGCGTCGCTCTTTTTAATAATTGATCGACGAAATCCCGCTAAAACTTCATCCTGGCCGCCGAATAAACGAATTTTGTGCGTACGACGATTCGCGGCCGAGTTGCAGATGCGCAAGGTTTTTCATGACAGGGGAGCTGCAGCAGCAGCAGCAGCGTCGGCCACGTAAGCCGACGTCGTCGGCTAGGACACGAGCGAGCCGTGTGAGCGAGAGAGTCGTTGAACCGGCGGCGATCGATTCGCAGCGCGGCGGCCGTCGGCCCAAGCGCCGCTACTGCCCGAGCCCCCACGGTCAGACGAACGCCGTCAGCAAGATTTTCGAGCGACCTCCTCCTCGTCCTCCACCGCCCTCGTTTCCTCTCGGCCGACTAGACTTTGCGACTGATAATTGCAAGAAGCTCTCTCATCTTTTTTTTTTTAATTTTCTTTGAGAAGCTATACAGTCGTTTAGCTTATTTGGATTGTACCTGTGTCATTCGCTCGCGCTTTACGGATAATTTAACTGCGGGCTAATTTCTCGAGAGCCATTTCTTTTTTTTGTGCTTTTTCAGTTATATCAGTGTCGTTTGTTATAAATTTCGAGTCGTAAAATAAATTCAACGTAAAATTTGTCGAACCGAAAAGCTAAAGCTCGATTCTTTCGAAAGAAGGCAAAATTGCGGCAGAACCGAAATAAATTCGAAACGATAAAGTCTAAACTGCAGGGATTTCGAAAAAAGAGAAACGTTAAGCCAAAGGACAATCTCGGAACGCGCATAAATCTTGAAAAAAAAAAGTTCCTCGTGCATTGGGCGGCAAGAACGTAATAACCCTTCCTCGTAACTTTGACCGTCAGTCCTAAGCAATCAATCTTCGAATACCAAGATATAAAAATCAATAATTTCTCGTAAATTAACAATCGTCGAAAAAAAAAAAGAAAAAAGATTCTCTCAAAATCTCAATTCCCGTCGACTTTACTAACATCAAGCCCTGCACGTTCAACGTCATACACTAGCATACCAGCAGTCCTTTGATATCCAAAAACACTGAGGCCGTTAAAAAAGAAATCCGGAGAAGTCGGTAGAGCAGGCAAAACTGGTGTGTCTCTGTGTCCCCGGGAGAACCGCTTCAGGTCTCGCCGACAGGTTTTGCCGAAAGACAAAGAACAAGGAGGAGGAGAAGGAGGAGGAGGAACCGAGGGAGGGAGAAGGAGAGATAAGAGAGCCGAAAGAAGGAGGCAGCTCTCTTTCTCTCTCTCGCACGTCCGCCCTTTGCGTCATCTTCCTTTTCTCCAGGTCCCCATCCGTCCTGCCGCGTGCATATCCGAAACCCGAGTGGTGATCTCTGAATCAGCTCGTCTACTACTGCGGCTGCTGCTGCTGTCGCCGTGCTCGTTTTGCCGGAGGTATATGCATAAACGCGAAATGTTTTACGAGGCCGCGAGCGACCTGTGCTTTATGAATATTAATCCAACGATTTCTTTCTCTCTTTCCCTCCATCCCGCCCCCTCTTGTCTCTCGTTTATTTTTCGTTTTGTCGGGAGACTTTTTGGCGGGGGGCCTTAGCTGGATGCTCCGGATGGAATATAGGCGACTTCTTTGCTGTATATGCGGATAGAAACGCAGCCGAGCGGAATGGATAAGCCGGCGATACGCATCTGACGTTTAGATTTGACGCGATGATTTAAGCCTGACTTGTTGACGTCTCGAATTATACTCTCCGATCTCTATGAGTTTACAAAAAAAAAGAAGCGCGTGTATTAATAAGAAGAGCCGGCCGACGTTAATTAATTATTCAGCTGGTTTTTGCGGAAAAGACGATTCAGCTTACTATGTATCAAGTGGTTGATAGTAAAAAAAAAAGGAAAGGTATTTCCGAGTGCGATGCACACGCGCATCAAGGGAATATACCGGAGCAGCTTGGCGTGCGAGTGGTAGAGCTGTATAGTCGATCGCGCGTGCATGAAAAGCGAAGGAAAGCATGAAAAATTCCGTATAGCACATAGCCAAGGGTCTGCTGCCACATAGGCGCCGCTTACCTGCCTCCCCGTGGAAACGAACGTCGGGTCCGCTCCAGCCTCGTCACCGCAATCGATGAGGAATATATAATCCGCTCGTAGACAACGCAACGCTTCTTTTATATGCACACCCTTGGCCATACGTCTTTCCAGCGCCTTGGCTGTAGGAGTACCAGCCTAACTGGTTATTACGGGAGACCTAACGCCACGTACGTAGTTTCTGCATGCTCAACGGCAAAGTTCTTTTCTTTTTCTTCAATTGAAACTGATCCAATCACAGTTTACGTGTGCCGCGCGGGCACATCGGACAAAAGTGTCGAGCGCGATGAAATGGTTATGGTCGACGCGCGTCAGTGCAACTTCCTCGTGAAAGGAAGAGCTGAAAAACTGTGCGCGCTCTAAGGCCGCAGCGATTTTACGGGCTCTCGTCACGGCCACTGTATATGCTAATCGTCTTTCTTGCAGCGAAGTCGCGAACTTGGCTGCAGTCCGGTCGGTACGCCGAGAGAGGTTCAGCGGGTCAGTTGCGTCGTTGGCGCTCTTCGACTTAGGGAGGGAAGGGGGGGGACAAAGTCGAGGGCTCGAGAAGCCTCCAGGGCTTTTTCTGGCCTAATTAGCCCGGAACAGCCCGGGGCAGTACACACTGGGAGAAGGGTAGACGCGCTTTGTTATCGGCGAGCTACTATCTCGCCACTCCAGCTATACCGACACTCCGAAAACGAGGCAGGAGTTCGGTGTATAGAGTCTCTTCTGCGTGGAGAAGGTGAAAGGGGGGATTTTTTGGATTTTAGACCGGGTAGATCGATATTTCCAGCGGAAGATTAACAGCTACTTCTCTTTTTTCTTTTTTTCTTTTTTTGGAGAGAGAGAGAAGAGAAGGAGAGATGATATAGCGAGGTAGAGACGATGCTTTCTGACCTGGAATTATTGTTGCGTTGTAATGCGATTATATGCGCTGGATTTGAGTGATTATTCGTGAATTTTTTTTAGATCTATGATTTCTGTTTATTCTGTAATAAAGGTATTTGAAATTTAATTTTCTTTTAGATAGATGTTTCTTTTCGCAAGTTGCGGTATATATAGGTCTTAGGCTGGTCAAAGTATAACATGGGAAAATTCTGGGATTTGATAGGGGCACAGGAGAAAGAAAGCGAGGAGATAAACGTAAGGCGACGGTATAAGGATGATATACGAGAATAATAATGTTTTGAAGAAGTGGTGCATAAAGTGTCATCAAGACAATGACGATAGAGGAGAGTTTTATTTTGGGAATAAGAAAAAGATCGTACGAAGAGAGCTCGGCGCTCGGGCGTATAACTTTAGACGACGCTCCAGAGCTGCGTGCTTTATTCTAGCCTTTCTTTTTCTATAAATCATCGAGTTTTTTATTTCACTTGCCAGCGAGAAGAGTGAGAGAGAGATGAGGAGGTAGGAGTTTTATTTATTAGGATTGCATTCTCGGAAAGGTGCAGCAGCGCAGCAGCGCGAGCCTGTAGACGGAAAACAAAAGAGCGATGCAGGAGGGATGGAGGGCGGGGGAGCGAGCTCGAGTCGTAAAAACAATAACAGTGCAGTTAGTACTTTATGACGGTAATGAGGGCCGTAAAATTATACGCGCACTTTGAAAATAAAAGAAAACAACGAAAAAAAAAACATAACTCGTGTGCGTTTCATCCGCGGTTAAATTTAGAAGAAATAAAAGTCGCGTTAGCGAGCATAATGCGCCGCGAGCGAGGAGAAAAAAAAATTCTCGTCTCGCCGTACTCGGCCTTTTTCTACTGATAATCCGCGAGCCCTTGCTTACCACCACGTGTACACGACGAATTAACTGTATGGAACGTCGTCAAAGCCCGAGCTATCGCTGAAAAATCTCGCGTTAGCCCCGGTGTATCATCAGCCCCTCCGAAAAGAAACAAGCGTCTCGAGGTATAGCAACAATAGATCCCACATGGGCTTTGTCGGCGTGACGTATACGGGCAAGGAACGGTAACAACGCGCACGCAGTGCACATGCAGAGGGGGGGGGGTAGTCACTCCCGAGCAATCTCCGCCCGTGGCTAACTGCCGGCCGCTAAACGCTCATCAAACTCACGTAGCAGGAGAGCCAAGAGAGATGCAGATTTTCGTCGTCGTCGGCAGCAGCGACGCATACGCCGCGGCGCGTATACAGAACGCTGGGAGCGGGCGCGCGCGTTACGAGCTCTGTGCGCGCGCACACACACACAGACACGCGTGCGTGTTGCGAAATAAGCCGGCGCGTTGCCAGCGGCGGTATATAGGCGCAGGAGAGCCCGAGCGGTAGCCCGAGAGCAAGCGGGGCCCTCTCTTGTTCCTCGAAGCTGACCTTTTTTGGGGCCTCGGGGCGCTTTTACGCGCGCGCCCCGCGACGTACATGGCTTTTAATTGCGAGCAGCCCGCCAACGAGACGGCCCCCAGCTATGCCTCTGCTTTTTCCACCTTATACACCTCCTTCGCTTCTCTTTTTTTTTCTCTCCTCCCTTCTCTTTTCTTTCTCCTTTTTTTCCCCTCTACCTGCCTTTCAGCGCGTAAGCTCGGTGGGTAAGAGATAACGCGAGCTCAAGTTTGGACTTTTTTTCCTGCTGATTTTGATGGATTTTTAGATGTCCCGGGACGTCGACTGTTACGTGCGTATGGGTTTCACGGAAATACTTGGAATTCAGAGATGCTTGTGCCCTGTGTGCTCTCTCTCTCTCTCTCTCTCTCTCTCTCTCTCTCTCGTCCGTTGCGGAATTAATATTCAATTATGAGCTGGGCTTGATTAATAAATTTCGCCAGGAGAATATCGAGTGAGTGCAGCTTGATATTTATTTGTAATAATATGCAAAATTTTGCTTATCTCTAGACGGATTGATTTATCGCGGATAAGTGAAATGTGCATAATTTATCCGCGATCATTGCTACATATTTTATAAATGTTCATTTGAATTTTGTACTTGATGTTTATATAATGCGATATAACTGAATCCGGCGTATGATTTGTATTTACATAAAGAAAATATAACTTTCGTGTGCGCAAGTTTGAAATTCACGAGATAACGCACGCTATAGTTCGGATTATTCCTAATACAATTAGCGAGAAATCACTTAACGAAATTTTAGCCTGATTAAAAGCCGGAAAATACCAATTCGTTGTTAACTCATAAATTTTGCATAGTTTGAAAATTTAAATTGGAGAAAGACGCGGCCCCGTATGAAATATGTAATTTAGATTGATCGGGCGGGAATAAAAAAAAACGAAATAAAAATCGATTTTGAAATTCTGAATAAATGACGGCGCGAGAGAGAGAAATTCATATCATGCGCTCGCTATTCCGTAACTTTTATATTACCGCCATTTTTTTCCTTTCGTTCTCGGCTCGAATGAAATTCTGTAATCCACTGCTACGGAGACGAAAAAAAACCTCATTAATAACGTCTTTTTGTAGACGAGAGAGAAAAAAAAGTTAATTATCGATAAAGTGAAAACAACCGATAATCGAACGGGATTTGCATACAAAATAATAACGAGCAGAAAGAGCGACAGTAGTAACAGAAACAGCAGTCAGACAAGTGTAGCGCGTATTCCTTTTGGTCCCCGACTATTTTTCATCAGCTCAAATCCAACAATTACACAATGTTTTTTTCTGCAATTCGCAAAATGATGAATGAACCGCAGGCGGCAGATATATACCTATGTATAAAACGTTATCCTCCGTCCAAGACAAAATAAACACGCATCAATTTAGCGATAAAACAAGTTAATTAAACGGCTAATGATCGTGATTGATACAAGCATAAATCCAGCCGACAGCAATTTCGCAGAATCTAAAACTCGAGGAACTCGCAGTCCCGACGCATAATTAGTCCCATAAAGAGATCGGTCGGTCGCGCGCGCCCGAGCCCCGCTACAAGGTATATATACGCGCACTGCGTCCACACGGCGCGTATATATATAAGAGCTCAGCGAGCGCACGCATCTCAAGCCCACGCGCTCCTCTCTCCTTCTCTATCTCGTTGGCTGTCGGATTGTTGACACGCCGGCGACACGTTTAATAGGATTATTTATGCGGCCGGAGCGGTTTAAGCCCCCCCTCATCTTTGCCGTCCTATCGCTTGCCGATCTGCCTCCGCGAGCAATTATGCGCGTCACCCCGGATCTTTATCACTGGGATCGCGGGCTTTCTCGCGGCCCCTCCTTGGATTCGCGCTTGCTCGAGGAGGAGGATAGACGGCAACGGAGAAAGAGTATAATGCCTCGTAGAGCTAGTCTTTCCTGTCATCGTTCGATTGCGCGATGACGGCCGCTTCGATCGGTTCCTCAGATTCTTTTTCTCTCTCTCTTATTTCGTCGACTGTGGGATACAAGAGATGAGTCTACGGCTCGGGACTGCGTTTCATTCGCGTCAACTTGCTGTTTATACTCTCCCGACTCTCCGGTCTTTCGCGTTGATAGCTTTCGGATTGTTGTTTTCGGCTCTTTTTGTATTCGGCGCGTGCGCTCTCGGTGACACGCGATTTATTTCGTTGCGTAAAAGGCCTTTCACGTGGCTCGTTTATACTCGAACGTTATCGAGGCTAACCAATTTGATCTTTATAGCCGTGGTTAAATAGATTATTTAGTGCTTTGAAATACTTTATATTTCAGAGAGGCGGGAGCAATTAAACAAATTTTAAGGCTGAAATCCGATAAATTGGTAAAGCGATGCACATGAGTCGCGTACGTCCACATACACCGAGGTGAATTTGAGTAACCATTTGAAATTAACGCTTTTTACTGCCGCTGATAAAATATCGTTTGTGGGTTTTTCTATTTTCACGGCTCTACTCCCGCTCCACCCCTGATTCCCATGGATCCTGCGTTAACCCATTTTAATTTAACGAGCTCGTTCGCCTCCTCTCTTCTTTTTTCCAAAGCCATTAACGATTTTTAATGGCTTTTCCCGAGATTTTCTTTACTTCCTAATGATATCTTTCCATCCGAGTGAAAGTGATCCTCCAAGTACATCTCAACCTCCGCTTCCTAGAGCCGAGAAAACTCGAGAGATTTTCCGAAACTTCACGTAACAAGTCAAGCTCCGGCGTTGGCCTACATGCGAAAGTAAAAAAAAAAGAGCGCCTTGTACACCGCGCGAGAAACGAAAAAATAAAAGAGCCCGAATTGCCAGAAAGCTCAAGCACGTCTATTGGGGTCAGTCCGTATTTCGGCCACAGTGGCCGATCAAAACACCGAGAACTGCAGCGGCCACGGATAGGCCGACTGTGTATTGTAGCAATGCCGAGAGAAGAAAAATTTCGCTTATGTCGAGCGGAGGTAAGAAGGGCTGCTAATTGCAACGGGAATTTTCTTCGCGTTTTTTACTGTTAGCCGAAAAAAATGAAAGAAAAGTAGAAAAAAAATAAGCTGGATATGGAATAAAGCGGATTCTCACGTGTGCGAAAGAGCCTCGGGTAGCCCGCATGGCCGACCGCATTTGCGCGAGTCGATTGCGGCGGTGGTGGTGGCGGCGGCGGCTCTGCCGGCTCCCCGCGATCGATACCCCGAGCTTGCCTCTCGGCCGAGGGGAGGAAAAGAGAGGGAATACGGTTAGGGAGCAAGAGAGAGAGAGAGAGAGGGCTCTCGCGAAATTCGCCCCGGTCTGACCCGAAATTCAGCCGCTCCGGCTGTCTCTCTCTCTCTCTCTCTCTCGTCCGTCGCGAGAGACTCGTTTTAATAATTCTCATGGAAGCAGCGCTACGCCGGAGAATCGGCCTAGACGTCTGTTTACTTGCCTGATAAATCCTATTTTTGGATACGTTTCGCGACAGATAAGCGTACCGTTCTCGTTATTTTCGAAAAAATACGTACATGTGCTTTGATTTTTTCTTTATTGAGGACGAGGCTTAGGTTTCCTGTTTTTTTTGCGGAAAGCTGCGTCTACCGCAGGACGGCTTAGATTTCTGTTAATTGAAATAGAATTTTTGTGTGTTGTGCGCAAACTATGTCAAGCTCTACGTCGATCACCGCATGAAATTATCATTATCTCGGACACACACACACGGGGGGGGGGGGAGGCCCCCAAGGACACGGACATCCTCTAAATTTCCTCAAAATTAAACAAAAATCCAACCATAGAGTCAAAACAAACCTCTCTCTCTCTCTGTCTCGCAAAGAATAGCCGCAAATCAAGGGATCCCGCAATTTCTGTCAGAGAGAGAGGGTTACAGCTTAGAACGTCTCTCGTCTGTCCCACGATAGAAGGCCGTAAAGCAGAAAAGAGAGAAAAGGCGGAGCCGAGGATGCGCACATATAAACACACCAAGGAGGGAGGGGGGAGCTTTTCCCCGAGGAGTAGGAGGGCGAGGATGGGTCCCACGCGCAATTTGGACCGCGGCTCTCCGCTGCTGCGCGAACCGCAAATCAGACGGACGAGAGCAGATGCGCGCACGTGGGTAGACGAGACTCTCCGCGGCCTTTCCCGGGCGCGCGTCGCGGGGGATAACGCAAGACAATAATACACCCAACTCGCACGTGAGCAACTCTTTCTCTCTCCCTTACTCTGTACCTACTCTACTGCTCGACTGAGAACTTATACGATTTTAGTTGTTGTTGTTGTTGTTCTTGCTGATTAAGTACACAAGGTAACTTATTGTACGAGAGATTTGTGTTTTTTCTGTGTATATACTCGGTATACTGTGTATTAGCGGGTTGCTCCGTTTACTCGCTTCTTTACGATCTTTTCGGTAAAGTAGTCGCAGTAGCCGGTAATTATAATCGTATCCCGAGCGAATTTCATTATCACTTATTATACCTTCGACGTTTAGCTACGCGAGATAAGAGAAAAAAAGAGGGCTCACGCTCTCTCTCGTAATAAAAGCGTAATGACGGCTTGATGCCCAGGAGCACGAGCGAGATACACGCGGGTTTGGTAATTTGACTGCGCCGCTGCTGCTCCTCTCTCTCTTTCGCAGGAGCAGCGAGAACGAGAAAAAGGTACAGCATCAGAGTAGGAGGAGGATGAGAAGCGAGCTCGGGCGTCGGGGGAGCCGTGAGAGAGGCCCCGAAGAAGCTCGTATAAGGTGGGAGAGAGGCTGGGGTGTTCCGGGAATTGGAGGAAGCGACTCTCGCTCTTTCCCTCTCTGTTGGCCGGCCACACCCAGATGACGCGATATAATACGCGCGCTCGCGATTTCACGGGGGCCAACGATAGACCGGGGGCCCCCCTGAGTTTTCGGAATTTCGCACGAATGCCAAAGAGAGGCTGATGCTGGGGGGGAAGAGAGGCAGGTTGCCAGAGGCTACTAATCGGCCTCGGTAGCATCCCTCGAGGGATCCCGCTTTGTCTCTTGATAGCCCGACCCATTGTCGGTCCCATTCTCTGCTCGGAGGGACGCCGTGTGTATCCCACGTCTGTGTGTGTGAGAGTCTGCGTATTACTGGCCTCGACTGGCGTGAATCACGCGTTTGAGAGAGAGAGAGAGAGAGAGGTTGGCTTAATCGCGCCCGAGATTCCTGGCGCCGATATTCCCATTTTAGAATGTGCACGAGTCTGGGTAAGAAAGAGGGAAGGATCCCTCCCTCGACGGATACACCCCGATAACGGTCTTATTCATTTAATTGCACAGACTCTCAGTATAGAGAGAAAGAGAGAGAGAGAGAGAGAGAGAGAGAGAGAGAGAGAGAGAGAGAGATGTTGCTCGTGGTAATGACGCGGTATGAGCGCTCGAGGGACGCGGAGTGATATTAATGAAGTGTTCGCCAACGAATTCGAGCCGTGGAATAAAGCTGTTTACCCGCGCTACGCGATACACCTCGTATATTATAAAGCTTTTATTAAATAAACGCATGGGAGAAGGAAATCGGCGATAGTTTATGCGAATTTCTAATTCGAAGACAGATTTATTTGGGGAAAAAGGTAATAGCGCGGCAATCGGTGGTTATACAGCCACAGTGAATTCGCGCTGTTTCACTCTCCTGATGGAATGTCCGTAACGACTATTCGGCTTAAGATATGCCCGAGAGGTCTCTGTATCTGGATTTTTCTGGGACTTTAGAGACGCCCGCTGGGGCGCGCGTCTCTGCCCCTCTCTCTCTCTCTCTCTCTCTCTCTCTCTCTCTCTCTCTCTCTCTCTCTCTCTCTCTCTCTCTCTACGAGAGCGAACAGAGAAAAACGGCCATATCGGTATACGCTTGTGTATCTTTCTCGTTTGATTTTCCCGGCATACTTGAGCGGCGAGTAGTCGTTAATTCAATACGGCCTTTCTCTCTCTCTTGCTCTGCGTCTCTAGCTCTTTTTTTTCGCCGCGCGGGCGGCGTCGTTTCGGCAAATTGACTTTCCGCCGCGCGCAAATGAGTAATCAGCGCCCGAGAGCGAGAGACGTGCGCGCTTTGCAGGAAGCTTTGGAATTCCTGTATATATATGTATGCCAAGCAGGGAGGTGCGGGATCAATTTCGCCTTTTTAAAAGTAATCGCCCGTCATTAGGCGCCGCTCCCCTCGTTCTCCCCCTCTATATGTATTAGCGCGTTTTCCGATGGACCGCTGCGTTTGGGTATGCGCGTCGGTGCTCGGCTATCTCGTTATATAAATAAATTGAAATTAAAGT
Organism: Anagyrus pseudococci; assembly: GCA_030522585.1. NCBI lineage: Eukaryota > Metazoa > Arthropoda > Insecta > Hymenoptera > Encyrtidae > Anagyrus > Anagyrus pseudococci. The sequence continues at coordinate 18,793 of JAPYYQ010002126.1, read as the reverse complement.
GCCCGACAATTCGGTCGCTCGGCTTTTGCTTTTTGTTTCGTTTCTTTTATTCGATACATTATACGGGCTTTCGCACGGCTGCCCCTTCCCCCCCCCCCCCTGTTTTCATTTGCGTCATATCAACAGCTCTCTCGTTTATTCCGTGGATATGAGGAATTGACGCACGCACGTACTTATTTACGTATGTATAGGGGATATATATTCATATAAAGAAAGCTGTAGCTCGCGGCAGAGTTTCACCTGATTCTTTGTCTCTCGCTGAATTAGCCATTCGCCACCGAGAGCGGACGTTCGAATTAATGCATCGAAACTTATAACCAAGCGTGCGCGGCCAATGAAGTTATTAAGTGTGTTTCTTTTTTCATAAATACGACGCAAATAATGTACGAGGATAAAGCCGTGAAGGGTATAGAAGAAGAAAGGGGCGGTCTGATTTTATGAGACACGTCAATTTGCGCAAGCTTCGAAGAGAGTGATCAGATCCGCGAGACAATGCAAACGCGAGCACAGAACAAGAGAGAGAGAAAGAGACGGAGCTCTAGTCCCCTAAGCGGACGCGCCCGTTCACACGAGGGAGAGAGAGAGAGCTAGATGTACCTTAGGTGTCCGAATTACTGGGCCCGCAGGGTTCTCACGAGGCCGCCCACGCGCTTTCTACACACACACACACACACCACATAGCCGGACAATTATGCCATCCGGGCCGTGAAAAATGAGCGATCCCCCCCCCCTCCCATGCCGCTATCTTCTTGGCGATAGCGATCTCTCGTGGCGCCGATATATACACAATGCGCGCAAGAGCGAGAGCCCACAGGACTTGGGGGGGAGGCAGCGGCAGTTTTGACGGACGCGCGTGACGAGCCTTTCTCGAAGCTTGGGACGGTCCCATAGCTTGCCCTCCGGCGAGCGGCTGTATGTATATACGTTGCGAAAGTCTAGGCCGGCCAAAGAGAGAGAGAGGGACCAACAAAGTCGATCGATATATGCGACGAGACTAGGGAGAGGACGGTCAGCGGATTCCCCGGGACTCACTTTGATATACACGTCCGCAGAGACGTCACGTGTTTTTCTACGTCGATGATAAATATACACACAGCGGGCCCCATGATGTGGGATTTACACGCGCGGACTTGCGCAATAGCACGGACTTGTATATCTGCGGGGCGTAAGCGAGATCGCTGGAAGAATGAAAGGAGGCTCAATTAAAGCCGGATAAGTATGTCCCTTCCCTCTCTCGTTGAAGATGGGACTCGGCTGAGGGGAAAAAGGACACGCGAAGCTAAGAGTATAGACGAGAGACAGGTGTGGTTCGCGCTGGGGAATTCGTCCTCTTGCACGAGAGAGAGGGAGGGGGGATAGTGTGGCATCCAACTTGGCACGATGCCTATCTCGCGCGTGGGCCCGCTCGATATGTGCCCAGTTCTCCTATACTGCTCTTCCCACCAACCTCCCTCCTCCCCCTCGTCTTCTGTATGCGTTTGGCTATTTAGAGAGAGCGAGAGAAAGGTCGCGTGGGAGGAGAGGGGTCTTTTGAGGCTCTCGCGCCGGCTTTTATCACGGATTAATAATGCTCAATTGCGGAAAGAGCCCGGTCGGCGATTACGAGCGGGCGCGCCATTGTTATCTGTCTGGTTTCTCATTATCGGCAGCGATCCCATTGTCCGAGCCCTGATAAATACGTCAAGTGGAAAAGAAAGAAGACAGAGAGAAAGAGAGACGGAGAAAGAAGCCACGCGCTTTTCCTATCTTTCTTTCCTCCTCACAATGCACTTCTCAAAGCAGCACCTCCTTCCCCCCCCGCCACTCACTCCCTTGACTGTCACTTCTATTCTTTGATTATTATTTTCTCGCCTCGGACCTTATTCCATTCACATACCCTCCGCCGTACTAATCTCCTCGCCAAGCGATCGCCACACACTCTCGGTCTTTCTCTCTCTCTCTCCTCTCGAGTTCTTCTGCTCCATTGTTTAATGGCTCGCTAGAAATCATCGCTCGGCTTTGCCTTTTCAACCGCCTGTATAGGCTTTCGTGCGCTTTCCCAGCCTCTTTGGGTGTCTGTAAAGCAGAGCTGAATTTAGCTTGTGACCGGGTTAGTTTTTTTTTTCTAATACGAGTAAGTACGAGAATTTTTACTTGTAATGATTAGGTTGGTTGACACTTTACAAAAATTTGATTGAGCAGAAATGCAATATTGTTGATGTGATTTTGTTGGCTTGGTTTCTACGTCTTTTGTTTCTTTCTCGTTTTCCTTTTTTTTCGCCGGATTTAACGGATTAATTTATTGAAGTGGATCAAAATTTATGTTCCTCGGGGACAGTCGGCACAAAGTATTTGCACTACAAACATTTGATTAATCGCGGACGACAATATAGGCCTGTGTGTATTGCGAAGAAGAAGAAGAAAAAAAGAAACGTCAGATTCATCGGGGCCGTTTCTCTTATTGCATTTTCAGTGACGGCCGCCAAGAGTCATCGTTGGCTTTTGTAGGACAAATTTTTTGCTCCTCGCCCACCCCCCCCCCTCGCCTCTTCCTCCTTCAATCCTATCTACTCGACTTTTATATGTATACGTATATATAGACGTCCACGCGGCAGAGATGCTGCATAGCGTCGACGAAAAATATGCTCGTCATCGCTCTTATTATATTGAGCAATATACAGCGTTATGCTCAGTCGGCTAAAAATGTAATTTTATAAAATTAAATTTAATTGTTATGGACGAAAAGAAAAAGTGTTATTGAATAAAAAAAAAACGAGAGAGAGAGAGGGAGAGAGAAAATCATAGACAATCCCGCATTAGTTTTAAGTGGAGATTATCTTACTATCGATGATACGAAGAATACAGTAATTAAGAGGTTAATGAGACGTCATCGTCGTGAATTACACCTGCTCACCTTGATGTCTGTCAAGAATGTAAATAATAAACGTCATAAGGGACGGGCCAAGCGAGAAACAATTTTTTACTAACTCGCGTGTACAATAGAAACAATTGTTTACTATTTTTTAAAATAAATTATCTGCTCCGTGTGATTCTAATGATCAATTTTTATTTTTTTTCGAAAACTCAAATCGATAACATCGATTTTGAACGAAATACAAATAAAAATTCTTTTGTCTTCTTAATCGCCTTATCATTATAAAAATTCCGTATAAATACCGAAAAATCGACTATAAACAAAGAACGGAAATTTAAAGACAAAAAAATGTCGAATACACGAAAGCGATCGGCAATGACAACAGACCAATTAAGAATCAAGTGTAGCGATCTCATATCAGAGAGAAAGAGAGAGAGAGAGAGAGAGAGAGAGAGAGAGAGAGAGAGAGGCAGCAAGCGATAGATAAGCCTCAACAAAATGTTTCCTCGTTTGCGTCATCGGCTCGACGCGTCCGCAAGAAGTCAAAACACTGGCGCAGTAGAGAGGGAAAAGAGAGTAATCGAGAGCTTTTGCAAGTGCGCGATCAGAGCGGGACATTATAGCGCGTAGATATCAGAGACACGGCAGCGCTCATTAGCATACAATGGACGGAGATACTCTCTAGCGCAGAGAGTCCATCCCTCGTGTCCTCTCCCTCTTCTGTTTTCTCTCTCTCTCTCTCTCTCTCTCTCTCTCTCTCTCTCTCTCTCATTCGGTCAGCGAGATAAACTATAGCCGCGACTATAGTGCACGTTGCCGCTGGGGAAGCAGGCTATACACACACGTGTGACGTGGGGCTCGCGCGCGCGCTCTTAATATTAAAATTGTCCAGTGCGTCGTCGTTTGAATAAACACCGAGATTGGCCCCGCTGTCCTGATGGCTCTCGATCGTTGTTATGATAGCTACTCGACGGCACGAGCTACACTACTGACCCTCCTCCTCGGTGTATTTCATAGCGCACTAGATTTCGTTGGACGCCGCAAGTCGATTTCAAAAGAATCAACATTTTTCGACAGTGCGGTTGGAAGCTCTTTGGTAAGCGCTGCGGCTCTATATACATATAAATTAAAGAACGGAAGGATATAAAAAAAAAAAGAATAGTAGTAGCCTGAAAAATCGAGGCATGGCCGCTCTCGCTTGTAATAGCCCGGCGCTCATTTGCCGATATATTGTAAACAGACAAACAACATTCTAATAACCTTCGGGGAATTATGAAAAAGCAATGCGCGCATTTACGCGCTTCGAGCAGCAGCAGCAGCAGTGTACGCGCGCATAGTGTACCTATATACCAGCAAAAGGCGATCGTTGAACGCGCTCACTTTTTTTATCTCCCTCGACTCTCTTTCTCTCCCTCTCTCTCTCTCTCTCGGGCGTGCACGCGCGTGTATACCTACGCGCTTCTGCGTCTCCCGGGAGCCCTCAATTTTCAAGCATTAACGTTGATTTTATACCCTTTGCAATTATTCTTACTGCGCGTAAAACTTACTTTGAAAAGTATAAAATTTAACGCAGTCTATATAAGCCCAGGCTAAGGTATTATATCCTTTTCAATGTGCGTATATGGATGAAAGCAGCTCCTGCAGCAACGATTTTTCCCCTTTTCTTTTTACCCTCACCCCCTCCCTTTTCTTTCTTCTCAACATTCGTATATTCTTATCGAACACCTGGGAGCGCTGGGGTATTAAAAAAAGAAAGAAAAGGATAAAATAAAACTAAGAAATACCATCGTCAATTAAATCTCGAATGTGTCACGAGCATTGACGCGCAATTTCTCAAGAGCTAAAAGAGAGAGAGCATCTCTGCGCGCGCGCGAGCGTAACGTTTCAGAAAAAAAAGTAGCCTTGCGATACGACGTATGGACGTCGCAAGGTGCGCGAGAGAGAGAGCGAGCAACAAATTGGCCCGGCGCCTCGCGACGTTTTTCCCCCCAATCCACTCTCTCTCTCTCTACGCGTTCCCGCAGGAGTATATCGAGAGTCGCGCATATAAGCCTGGTCCGTTTCTTTGGCCCGGCACAGTGGGGTTCCCCGTCGTCGGCGTAACGCGTGGCCGCAGAGAGACGTCGTCGTTGTTGTTGTTTTTTTCTCTTTCCCTTATCCTTTGGCCAGGCGAGCACACGCGCCTGCCTCCATACGAATCGTCCGCGCAAACGAGTTTTTCCGTCAACCACTACTCTAATACTCCCCCCCCCGCCCCGCTCTGCTGCGGCTTTTATGAAATATCGCGGTCTTTTTTTGTTGGTTTGGTCACTCGGACGACGGAAATTAATGCTTCGCGAGAGAGGCGGCTGAATTTTAAGGCGCGCGCGGAGAGGCTTGGGTTTCGCGGGCTCGAAATCGTATATTTTTCAATGGTCCCTTTCGAAACACACCCGCCTCGAGCTAGATGTGTGGTATATATGGGCTCATATGTACGCTCGCGTTAAGTGTAATGCTTTCTCTCTCGCGTGTTGGCCTGGCGTCTGGCCGAGTGAGGCCCGCGAGAATCGTCCGAATCATTTTTATTAATGAATAGTTCTTGTTCGGGCCTAGGCTTCGCTCTGACACCTAACACAGCGTCTCTCGAGTAACAAGGATTGTATTCAAGACGTATTTAACGGAACGTTTTAACGGCTAGCGCGGACAAAAGTTCAATTACAATCTATCACCGACGACCGCTTGATCATCAACGCGAAGAAGCGCAAGGGGGGAAGAAGAAAAAATGTGCGCTTACATATATTTATGGGTGTAAAAGTGGAGAACAAAAAAGGAGAGGAAAATAAAACGTTTTGAAAAATTTAAAGGGGGGGGGGGCCAAAATGAAAAAGATAAATAACGCAGAGTTTTGCAAATGTGCGAATCCAGACGCGAGAGAAGAGGAAAAAAAACAATATGGGCATGGTAGGAGAAGGAGGAGGCTGGGAGGAGGGCGAAGGCTCTCTCGCACCAAGTCTTCCCACGGCCGGGACAATAAATATACCAGCCCTCTCTCTCGCATCCGTCGGCAGGTTGCGCCGCTGGACGATTACTCGCTCACGCGTACGCCCGTATATACATGTATATACGCCAAGGCGCGTAGGTGTGTGTGTGTGTATACCGGCGCGGTCCCGGGTTCTATTCGCTCTAGAAGAGCTCGCCTATATCCCGATCCAGGAAGCAATCATCCCGTGCTCTCTAATACCTTTAAGCAGATAAACGCTCCGGCACGCCGGGGCCGGGGACGCGCGAGCGCGCACATAAGCCCATATGCATGCGCGCACGCGTAAGTCTATACTGTGCCGCGCGTAGTAGCCGCTTCTGCTCTGGCAGCAGCTGCACTAGCTCAATTGTGCGATCACTCTCCCTCTGTGTGTGTGTGTGTATGTCTGTATATACCTAAGCGAGATTTAACCCTACGCTATCGCACGCGGTGTGTATGTGGATACCCTTGCAGATTGATTTCGAGATAGATGCATCGCGATGGCTGTGTACCGAGAAATGATCCAGCACCTGCGGGATGTGCTCTAATTTTCTTTATTCGGAGAGTCCGTTCGGTATACCCCCTGACGTTGTACGTGGCGTTGTCTACGAGCTTATTGTTGCGCCGGTCGGGAATAATTTCGTAAGAGCTTTATGGACCGCGCTGGCATTTGGACAACGGCGGCGTTGTTGTTGTTGCGCCGTCGAGGAAATGTACGGGAGGGCATTATAAGCGCGCGGGCCGCTAATATCGCGTTTCCCGGTATTCTTTATAAAGCCTATTAGTTTAATGCGCAATCTACATATTTAATTCGGCGAAAACATGCAAAATTACACGCCGAGCTTAAATATTTGAGCTGCAAACACGTTTAACCCGCGCCGCGTCGCCACCGTGATTCAAGAGTTTTTTTATTGGCTTGCCGCCCGCCGAGAGTGCGCATACACACACACACACACACACGCTGAGAAAACCGGATTTCTCGAAAGCGCAAAAGTGCAGGCGCGGACAAAATGTTCGCTTGAATTTTAAACGTATATAGAGCCGGAAAGATAAGGAACTCGAGAAGCCAACTGTATATTTCAATAATTGTAAAATACGCGGCGGCCCAACAATGTTAATATTTGCCCACGAGATTTGTATCCTCGATAATGAAAAACTATAAGCGAGTCAGGTTTATAAACGCAGCGTTGAATGTCAGCTGATCCAATAGGCGTTACAAAAAAAGGAGGGAAACAGTCTCTGTATACTGTGTACACTATATGCAAGGCTGTGTTCAGTCAAAATTTTGACAGCCGACACCCACCAGAGGGTCAACAATTTGAAAAGTCCAAAGATCGAATGCTAATTGTACTTAGCCGCAGTTTTACGAGTCAGCGTACTTGACCGATATATTTTAAAGCTTCCGCTCGGTCCACGGGCAGGCGTACACTTTCACTCGCTCGCATTTTCCGCACGGGAACGGCTACGACAGAAAAAAGAAAAGAAGAGAGACGGAGGAGGAGGAAGAAGTCCGGTCGATCGCAGGAGGAGGCGGTACATATTTATCGAAAAGCTGATTCACCACATAAATAGATCGAAAGAGCTGTTGGTTTCCGGGTTGAAAGACCTACCTTGGCTGTCGTTTTTTTTTCCATACTCATTCGCTTCTTCCTCTTCTTTTCCTTTATCTGCGAGCGCGCGAGAGAGGGGCGTGAGCGGGAGAACACGGGCGGGCGCGCATTGTGAGAAACATGATGCATTATGAGCGGACGAAAATAATTGCAGCGGGCACAGAGCGTTAACAAGCTCTCGGGCGCGCAGAGAGTCGGCGGCGTGATTTGTTTCTTCTGCGAAAACGTGCGGTTATAAAAGAGATAGCGTCGGAACGGTTTTCGCGATTGCTCGGATGAGAGAGAGAGAGAGCTTTAGGAAAAGAGGCGCTGGGATTTTCGGGATTAGGCGGGGGGTGAGCGAGGGGCCGCGGGGAATTTAAATGGACTTTCATTACTTCGATTGTAATCGGCGCGCCAGAGAGTGAGAGGATGCTCATGCACTTGATGCGGATCCGAGGCTGGGATATATGTGCGCGCTACACCCAGCGGAATTAGCACTGAGCCTGCTCCCTCCCCCCACCTCTCATCCCGATGTTTAACGGAAATCTTGGAAATAGCCAACTGTTAACAATTATGTGGGGTATTTATGAGACGAGAGATCGATACAACGCGTTTAGCTTTAATTTGTAACTCCTTTCGTCGGCTATCTGTAATCGATCGGTCGTTATGTTTGTTATTAATTCATAAGGTTATTTAAATAATAAATTTTATAACGAACAAATGTGCTAACGGAATTATATACGGATCGGTGTATACATTATCGTGGTATAGTCTAGAAAATCAGCTGGGGCGAGGAAGAAAAACGAAATGGAAAAGAGAATGAAGAGTTTTCATGCGGGATGGAAATTCAAATGATTGACAAAGTAGAATGAGAAAAGCGTCAAAGGAATAATAAAACGCGCGATGACGATAAGTCGCGTCCTACATTCGCTCGGTCGTAATGCTCGCCAAGCCAAGCGTCACAAAAATTCGCTCTCCGACTGAAAAGTGCAAAGGAAGAAAAAAGAAAAAGAGACAGACAGAGACAAAAAAAAAAGGAAGAAGAGGAAAAACGAAGGATATAAAAGCGGAGTGAAGGGGAAATCCTAAAAATGGAAAGAGCAAGGGGTATGGGTGGAGTGGCAGGGGGCTCGCGGTGTATTACGGACTAGCCGCCCCCCTCTCCCCCCGCCCGTCATTAAGCTCTCGGTGCGCGGACGACTATCTCCGGTGAATTTTCGTTGGCGCGCGCGCCATACTCTCGACGCTACCGCGCGCTCTCGGACTGTCCCCGATTATTTCGTATCGTTCTCATTCCGGACTCTCGGGCGGCGTTGCACAATGCGATAAAAGCGCGCTCGCGGGGACCTTGGCTCTGCTGCTGCCGCGCGCCACCGTCGCCGGAGGGACGCCGCTCACGCTCTCTCCCTCCTGTCCGTCTCCCTCTTTCTCTCTGCATATATATCTACCGGATATATATATGTACGCGTGAGTATAGATATATGCGTATATATGTATACAGACACGGCAGCCGCAAAACCACGTGCGCGCTTTTCGACGCGAAAGCAGCATAACAGCGCCGCAGGCGAAAGGGACAGTTTTGCTGTACACACAGAGAGGCACGCACACACGCGCGAACCCGAGACTCTCTGTTTTAGCTGTGTGGGCACTTTCGCGCTCGGCGGACCGAGCTACGGCCTTTTTGTCGCGTTCTCTGGGAATTTTTCGATTTTTTTCTATCTCCCCCCCCCTTTTTTCCGCTGTGGGTTATGCTTGGCATAGGTAACGGCGCTTTAGGGTTCGTAGGGACCGGGCTAATTAGCGCGGGACACTGGCGCGATAAATTTAACGCTGGAATATCGATAAAATTTCGAGGATAGTCAGGGCTATAGAGAGGAAAGTTGATAACTGGATAAATTTTCGTATACAGCGTGGCCGGTCGGTCGATAGGCCGTTTAATAAATATTTATGACTGAAAATTTCTTTAATTCAATATATATCAAATGAGGTAAGGGAGTGGGGTGGCCTCTCGATTATTACATTCGCTGTTATTTATGCTTGAAAAGTGAAATGCGCATAGATTTATGACTACATTATTGTGACTTGGAATATTTATGCGTTTCGCGGATTCACACACACACACACATCCATAAATTTCAACGGGCCTTCCTGGGCTCGCGCGTACAACTACCGCGCGCACGCTCTTTCTCTCTCTCGCTCTCTCAACGCGCAAGGTGATGTTATTTATAAAAATTACCCTATTGTCGTGGCCGCTCATTTTTTCGCGGGCGTTTTCATCGGTATAAATAACGACTTAATGAATTAAAAATGTAGCACATTTCGCGTATGCGCCGCGCGATTATCCGGCGTCGTCCATAAATTGTTCCGAGAGATCGAGAGACTGTCTCATTAGGTCACTCTTGGAAATTAGAAGGCCCCGATGCACAAATCATACGCGCCGTCAAATTAAAATGCCCCGATCCCGCCATACATCAAATTTTGAAAAAAAAAAACAGAAAAGAGAAAAAGTTCTCGATATATTTATGTATTTTAAAAGTTGCCTGGAAACTGCATTCGATCATTCAACTTTATATACGTTTATACGCAACAACAACAACGACGACGAAAAAAAAAACGAGCAAGGTAAAAGTGCTTATTCATGCTGCATTCTAATAAATTTACGTAACGAAATTGATTATTCGTGTTCCATCCGAAAAAGGAAAAAATTAATTTAATTAGCATAAAAAAAAAGAGAGTGGGAGCGAGAGGGAGGTACAGAAAAAAGGCGAAATAAATAAAACGAAACGACGGGGAACAACGTGAAATGCATATCATCCAATACCCATGAACAGGCGAGGCGTGCTTACTCCTCGAAAAGAACCGAAGCCACACCAGAGACGGGTATTTGGGAGATGGCAAGGGACAGGGGTGGAGGAAAAGCTGCAAGCCAAAAATACGGGATCGGTAAAAAAAAAGGCGAGAGACGCACACAAGCCGGGGCACGATAGGCATTCGCGAATGCGGCCGGGGAAAAAAAGCTCTCTCTCCGTCTTTTGCAGCGGACTGCAGCTTGCGCGCTCTCTGCGGATGAAGGGAGTCGAGAGAGGCAGTGTGGGTGAGGTGGGTGGCTGAAGGCGGGGAGGAGGGGGTCGACGCGGCGGTAGCGGTAACGACACATAAAACGCGTCGGGGCGCGCACAAAAACATTACTCAACCGGGCCCCGCTACACACGCGTGCGCGGTTCTCTACTGGGCGCGCGCTCTCTCTCTCTCTCTCTCTCTCACTCGCCCATTATAAAATCAACTGAAAATTACGTAAAAGCCCGAGAGCGCGCGCTCGCCTCGGGCCGTGGCACAGAGAGCCGTGAGTAAGGTCGCTACTGCCGCGCTGTGTATATACGTTCGCACTCTAGCATGCGCACCGCGACCCCTCCCCCCCTCCTCTTCCCCACCGTACACACACACAGACCGTATAGTCGCACTAATCGCCGCTCTCGGTACTCACGTGAGCAGCTCTGTGTGTATACGCTTATGCGTATTAGAGTGTCGTCGAATTTTTCTCGCGGTGATAATAAACGAAATGGACAGTGGGGGAGAGGGGGAGTAAAAAGAGCGGGTAAAAGGCTCTCACTCGCCGTCTTTCTCGCTATTTGCCAATGTCTATAACGAGCCGAGAGTGTTTATAAGCGCGCGAGGATAGGTGCCGCGCGAAAAGAGAGAGAGAGAACGTCGCAGGCAGCGCAATTTATTTGATTGATGTGATTTATTGCTATATTGATATACCGGCCGGCTGGAATTTGAGGCGAATTTGTAGGAAAACGAGGAACGCTCTCTCTCTCTTCTCCAGATGCGTAGACGCCTGGGCTCATAAGTAAGGGGTTATGCAAACCCGACACCCTTCCCTCTTCATCTCTTCACCTGACCCCCTCCTCCCTCCGTATACCGTTGCTATTTTACAAATATTTAGTTATATTTACATGCGAGCTGGCTTAGGTAAGAGTTGCAACACACACACGCACTCACTTGCTCTCTAGCTTTTTCTTTTTCTTTCCTTTTTTGTTTCGGTGGATTTTTGGGGAAAAATTCAAACTTTCTCGGCGCACGGCTTAATCTCGAGGCTCGATCTGCGAAGATTTCAAATGATACAGCTCGCTAGATTAAGGTTAATGGTATACGCCGGAGCGATTTCGAACGTCAGCTATACGAATTAATCAAAATCTTTTTCCCTGATTTTGATGAAATCTGGAATTTCAAAAAAAAAAAATTCCACTTTCATTGCTATTGACGATTGATCCGTTGGATCGCGTTTGATTATTGCATACAAAGATCAGGCAAGACAAAAGTCTATAACGAAAATTTGCTTATTAAAAATACGCTTACAGCTCGCGCAGACACAATGTACAGCGATATCGCTTAGACAACACGTTTTTTAAAGCAACGCTCGTTCAATCACGGTTAATAAGAGTTGAAGCCCCTCGGGGGGGCTCTCGATAGCTTGGAGGGTCTTTTACAAAACTTGCGATCGCGCATAAGTTACGCGGCGTTCCCCTCGTCAAACGCCCGACAACTGCTTCGCGCTTTTCTCGGCCGTCAGCTCGCTATAACATCGTCCCGACGTTAATTTATTTATCTTTGACAATTTCGTCGGCATGCTCAATCGATCCGAAATTATCATAAACGAAGTTCGGACGATGCTTGTGCGTAGAAAGCTGCCGAGTAAGAGCAGCGAGTCCGGCATAATAAATAGAGCTGTAATTTATGTAAATTGATATCGTTTCGTTGGCAAACGATCGCGGCCGCTCGAAAGATTTATCAGACGTTTATTATTGGCCGTAAGTTGAAGGGACAACAATTGAATACCCCCGTTCTCCTCCTCCTCGCACGTGATAAAGCAATTTACGCCCATTAGACAAGCGGCGCGAGTACAAAGCCCAGCGCCGAGAGAGACGCCTAACTATATATATGCTTGCTTTCATAAATATAACGCGGCAGGTGCTATCCTATATATCGATCATCCGAACGCGCACAGCCTCTTCCACCCGCAAAATTCGCGCACAAGGCAAAAGCGTCGTCGCGCGTCGAGAGTGACAAAAATGCATGAGAGTCTTGCCGTCGTAGTCGTAGTAGTAGCAGTAGTATTTTGCGCGGTTCACATTTCATCCTGCGCGGCCGACTCGCCCGGCAGGTTCTCCTCCCCTCCCTCCCATCCCCCGAAGAAAAGCCTCTCTTTGCTCTAAGCCAGGCACACGTATACATACACAGAAAGGGGCAGACAGCCATCGGACAGTCTCATAGGCCAGGCTTATCGAGAGGGATCCGCCGGCGCGATAATTCAATCCTCGCACGGGTGAGACAGGGGGGGGGGTGGAATATAATCGAGAGCCCGCGCTCTCGACAAAGCCGCGCGCGCACGGTGTATAGGGCTACCGGTGTTCAGCGCGGACGCGCGCGGATCACGCAACGAGCGCGCGCACTCACACGCGCAGGCGACGAGGCTTAAATCGGCCTCGTTAATTTCCATTCTTTTGCCGCTGCAGCCAGGCTGCATGGCTTTGCTCTCTGCGCCACGACCACCGACGATAAAATCGTAGGAGCAGGACGAGAGGGGGGGATACAGCGGCTGGAAGGAGGGGAGAGCAAGCTGTTTTGCATGCGCGCATGAGAGAGAGAGAGAGAGGGATTGAACGCTCGCGGCTGACTGATAGGACTCTATAGCTTGCTCTTGCTCTGTAAATCTGGCTTTACACAAATTTTGACGCGAGAACTCTGATACTTGTATACGTATATATCGTGCGTTTAGTTACGAGCGTGTGTAGACGCGTGCATGGGATTGGTTTTTGCTTATACTTTACGGCTTTTGACGGCCCTCTGAACTAAATTATTGACGTGTGTGGTGAAATGTCTTATGCGTAGTATGATGTGAGCGTTGTTGTTGTTGTTGTTGTATATGGGGCGTAGGCGAAAGGATATTGTGTCTTATTGGCTCGGCGAGCTAATTCGTATCGGTATTTTCAATTGAATTATTCGGACGTTTGGGTTGCGAGTGTGAAAAAAAAAAAAAAAAAATAAGAAAAGAAAAAAAGAAAAAAAGGGGGAGGAATGCGTGTAACAACGGGCACGTCAAAGTTGATATTACTATTACGGCGGTTAATGTAAACCAGCAATTTTCTTTCGCGCATTCGACTGTAAATAATACACTTGTAAGTACACAGCTATAAGCAAGCGCGAGTGAGCGAGCGAGAGAGAGAGAGAGAAAGAAAAAGAAAGAGAGAGTCTTGGGCTCTGATTTCGAGCTCGGCGCGCAAATGACTTTAGCGTGTAGCGCACGATAGGAGTTCGATAGACGTCGAACGAGCAAGCGAGCGAGAGAGAGGGAGATAGAGGGAGGTAGGAGAGAAAGAATCTATCGGCTCTCCGTAGACCGACCCTGTATCCGTCCACGGGCTTGATAGTCTGGCTCTCGAATGTAAATTATACATTGGTAGGAGAGCCCGGCAGCAGCAGCAGCCCCCCCTCTCCTCCATACGATAGGCCCGATATTTGTTTCCGATAAGATACTCAATTCGAAATGACAGTGGTATTCGTTAATAGACTTATTAGATCTGTCTTACACTTCCTAGGCACGCGCGCGCTCGCGCCAGAGAACGAGAGTGAGAGAGAGAGAGAAGTCGAGCAGCGAGAGAGAGAGAGGGAGTTCCGCGATAAGTTATTCCGAGAGCTTTGCACGTACAAATTTATGTATTGCCGATAGCGCGCGAGCCGAGCAATTAATCGAGCAAATAATAATCGCCGACCTTTTTTCTCTCTCTCTCTCTCTCTCTTCGAGCTAGCCCACTTTATTTATGCTTCTCCATACACTGCTCCTCTAAGCTTTGACTCGTTTTTTTTTCGCTCTTCACAATAGCATTCTGGATATCTGAAAAGGACGATGGATTAACGCGTACGAGAGCGAGTTCGGCCCGTGTTATACGAGCTGTCGGAAAAGCCGATCGGGCGCGGCGGAAACGTGCGCGTATACATAGCGCAATCGGCATCGAGAGCCACGCCAAGTGTAACATAATTGCCTTCGCGGCCTCTTGCCTGTGTACACACACTGCCGCTCCTCATTGACTGCCCCACCCCCTTTTTTCCTCCTTCCCTTCCCCCCAGCACCTTATAACTCTCAAAAGTCGAGGAATTGCTAAATCGCGAGAGAGCAGTGCGCGATTACGCAACACGTACACACCTGAATCGCGAAACATCATTTGACGCGTGAGTCGTGAGCTGTAGAGAGGGGGATAAAAGGAGAGTGGCTTGTAATTCAACGCTATTGCCACGCGTGTCGACTCGTTTTGTTGAAGCTCTGTAGCACGGGGGGGGGATTATAGTTGTCTGGCTACCGGGCTTTTGATCCGCACGCGCTCGAGAAGTGAAAATTCAATTTGTTGATGGCGATGATTACTGGCCTAGCGCGAGCTCACGTGTGTATGGATGTATACACACACACACAACACGTCGGCGCAGTGTGTTATAAGCGCGGTCTTTGAAATCAGGTTTATCTGTATAATCGCGCTTGATATTGCGCGAAGCTGTTTATGGTGCGTCTAACGCTCGCAGAGAATGAGATTGCGCTTTATGCGCGCGCCTCTCGGAGAGAAATTTAATAGCCGCTGAATATCGAGCGCCCGCCGGGGGCAGACTTTATTGTAATCGAATTATGCTCGGTAATAAAAAAAAAACAAAAAAAAAAAACAAGCACAACTCACTCGTCTGCTCTGCTCGATCGCATCTCAATCAAGCGGGAGCGACTGTATTCAAATAAAAAAACACACGAGCAGCCGCGGAAAAAATTCATCGCCGTCGTTTGACCGACAGGCCAGGCCTCAAAGTGTTTGTGTGCACATAAACCGTGTCCCACTCGCTAAGGCTAAGGGGAGGGGGGTACAGAGGGGCGGTGGTAAAAAAAGCCGGCCAGCATCCATAAATCGAGAGCTGAGCTACACGCGGAGTTGGAGGCATAGAGCAGTGGCAGCGGCGACGACAGCCCTCTTACTTCGCCTTTCCCTCGGCGCGGCCCTGCCGGTCCAGCGCGAGACGAGCGACGGCTCGAGGTGCGAAGATTGCGTTCGCCAATTACACGAGTCTCGAGTCCGCGTGTCGCGGGCGAATGTCGGACAACGCTTATTACGACAGTTGCGTCGTCGATCGAATCCAACTAGACTCGATATTATCTTCGCTGCCTCCAAACCAAGCGATTCCGCTTCTCTTTTCCATTCCCAATATGATAACCTGATTTTCTCTCGTTTGTATTCAATGATCCATACGCGCGCGCAACGATTATCTAATCCAGCTCGACGATGAAAAAGCATACACTGGGCCTTATTAGCCGGGGGAAGGGGCGCGGGAGTATATGCCTCCCGGGCACATATTCTATACATAAGCACGTGAGCGCAATGGATACGTATCTGCGGAGTCGGTTAATGAAGCAATTAATCGGGCGTTGGCAACGATGGCCTCCGCAACGCCGCCGATATAATTGTAAGCCAATCTATATTGCTCCCGGCTGGCTCTTTCTCTCCGCGGATAGCTTATTGTTTATTTATGAGCGTGGCAAGTGCACATAAGCCGGCGCCCTCCGATTTCCTAATGAAATTAGCGCGATCGCATAGACATGAACGCGGGTGTATATATACAGCGAGTGTATGAACGGGGCTGAGGGAAATTTGCGCAACCCAACTGTTTTTCCGCTCGCACGGGCGGCGTCGCCCAGAGAGCCGATGCTTGCTTTATGGATGGGGAGAGGCGAAGGCGGTGGCCACCGGGCACTGCCGCTGCTCTCGCGTGTCTGGCTAATGGAAAAATTGCCCGAGAGATCGCAGGTGGAAAAGCTCGAGAGAGCGGCTATTAGGATTAAACGGACTGTGAAGGCCGAGGATATTTGGACGCGCTTTAACAATCGCTTCTACGAGCCTACTTCAACTGCGTATTATGCCCTGGTAGAATGCGGCAGTCGAGGCACGGCTGATTTTTCAACGCTCACGGAATTATCTATGTAGTGCGCGGCCCTCGCGAGCGTACGCGCGCGGTCTAACGAGACGTTTTTCGATCGAATTTGCAAGTCTGCGGGGGCATTTCGAAGATAGCGGCTAACGTCGTACAGCTTTGCTTTTCGTTACGATTTCTCGTGCATACAGGGAACACGCGGATTTTTGAATTTTCGAATCGAGCTTCAGAGCGATAGCCGTGGACAGATTTTGAAAATCTAATCGTGCGTACACAGTCGCGAATGCTAAATTAATTGCTGGCGGATAATAAATTGAAAAGTCGCTTGGGCAATGCGTCAATAATAAAAAAAGAAAAAGAAAAAACGCGCGCCGTGCGTGCGCGTGTATATAGCGATGGTCGTTAAAACGATATCAGGCAAAACAACATTGCGAACGATTGCGAAGAAATAAAAAGCGGAGAGCGGGCAGGGAAGAAGGGAGGAGGGAAAAAAAGGCAGCGGGGCAAGGGGAAAGAAGTAAATACGGAGAGCAAATGAACGAGATTGGGTATATACACCGGCCCGGCTGAAACGAGCATTGTTGCCGGGGCTGCTCTATACTCGGAAAAGGATTAACGAATCGGGTATAATACGGCGGTAGCAACTGCCGGGCGCACGTGCCTCCCCCCCTGCATTCGGCATGATTTAGCAAGTGCGCGAGCACAAGCCCTCTCTTTCTCCGCTGAATACCTCGATTTTTCCCAATTTCAATTGACGTCGGCCGCAAATCACGCAAGCAGAAAGAGAGAGAGGCCCCGTCGCGGCCGGCGATGCTAATGCCGTATAGCGCCCTTCTCTCTACAGCCTACATACACAGCGCGTATACGCCTCTATCCCTTTCGGGCTTCGGAACCCGTAGGCTAGTTAGCCGTGCTATGCGCGCACATACGTGTGTGGGTACACACGCGTGCACGCGCGCGAGCGCCGGCTACGGCACTTTCTATTTCGCGCGGCGCGCACTTGCGATTTTCTGAAAATAGAAACCACCGGAGCCCCGGCCTTGGGCGGAACTCGAACGCCGTCGCCAACGGCAGGCCGGACTTTTATACCGCCATTGCCTGCGACGACGGGCACGCTGCGCCTCGAGCGTTTCGCAGACACCCTCGTGTCTATACGTATATACCATTCCCGCCTCCGGACTAATTAATCGCTCTCTTTTTTTCCTATAGTCTTTGCTCCAACGAATTGACTGTTTTTTTTGCTACTTCTTCTTCAGGCTTAGGATAAGCGAGAGAGAGAGAGAGGAAGATTGCTGTACGTGCAGCCCTTGATTTTTTAATCGCAGCTGGGAAATTAACACTCCGAGAGAGAGAGCTAATCGACGGCTCATTTGCCGCGTGTGAAAAAAGGGGCGCGCGCGTTAAACTCGGACCGCTTATGCGGATATGTAATTTTCAGTCGCTAGACGCAAGCTCAAGCGCGCGCGCGCGTGTGTGTGCGCGAGCCTAAAATTATCGGTGCTCGGCAATGGGCCGCGCGATGTTCGCGGGCGTGCGAGAGCGCACTTGCGTAGATACTGCTCGGCTATTATGAACTCGCAACGGGGGGAGAGGAGAGCCAAAGGGGGGGGGGATGTATTAGCGACCGCGAGGATAATTTGATAATTCCGCCGATTAATCCGCGAGAGCGCGCGCCGGCACGAGAAAATTGTTAGTGTAGTAACAACTTTATAGACGCGCAGTGTGCGCTATATGGTGTACCGGCCTTCCCCTCTCCTCCCCAACTGTCTCGCGCTGTATAATCCAGCGTGTGCCGGCTTGATATCATAACGCTTAAATGCCTCCCGAGACATTCCTGTAATTTCGATTAACTCGCGACTCTTTTTCTTTTCTCTTTGTTTTCCTGCGTGTGTGGCGTCTATTTGTCGAGGCGAAAAAAAGGGTCTGATTTAACGGTGGACGAGGTATACGCCTGGGCTTTTTCATTATGCAAATCGGTAACGTTTATTATTGAGTGTTTTAAGGTAGTTATTGTTTTTTTTATTATATTTTTTTCTTGTTTTTATAATTCTAATTGTTAGATAATAAACTTTTATTAGGTCTATAACTGCTCATTACTGTACTACTAGAGTTTCCCTGTTTTTGACATAATTTAAAAAATTTCAAAATTTTGTATGACATATTACGATATGTAATTTTCCTGCAAGTTTTTCTGTCCGACTATCGAGTCAAGCACGGCGGTGTAGATAATGAACCGTAACGTATAATTAAAGTAACATTTTATCATATTTTTTTCAAATTAATACTGTAACATCCCTGTAGGAAATTCCAACCATCATATCACCATTTTATTTCGAATAATATACCGAATGGCCATCTTTCCGACCAGCACATCACCAGAAAGCCTGT
>JAPYYQ010002125.1:0-23129 GCA_030522585.1 Anagyrus pseudococci | reverse complement strand
TGCGCGGAATCCATTGCAGAATGGCTCCCGTAGAAAGGGCTTGAAATACTTACATACACTTAGAGTTTATTCCTTCTACCCTGGGGTGTAACTCCATCTGGCATCGGTAATTTTCGTACCATTTTGAAAATACGGCTTAAATCGAGTTTAAAAGTAAAAAAAAATTTTTTTTGAGGTTATGTTGATCTCTTATAATTTTCCAAAAAAATTTTATTAAAAGGTAATCACCCACAGAACATTCATGAATTTTTTTAGAATTTTTCATTTATTAGAACGCGAAAAAATAATTTAAAAAGCGTATAATCCACATATTTTACATGTTTTCTTCTATAAGACTTGAATTTAAAAATTTTACGAAGACTCCGACATTTCATTTTTATATAAACGATACATGTTTTCGACGTATTTTTTCCGTAGAATCAAAAAATTTCTTTTCCAATTAAATGTAAACGCTGCCTGTAAATTGACAAAAACCGTCGAAAATGACGGTTTTTTGTTTTTTAGGTTATGTTACACCACTCAAAAAAAATTTTTTCAATACATAAAAGTTGTATTTTTTCCGCTCGACACAATGAAAAAATAAAAATTTTTGTACCTTTCCGAAAACACGCTTAAAATTGCGTTTGAAAGTTAAAAAATTTTTTTTTGATGTTATGTTGACCTATTATGATTTTCAAAAAAATTCTACAAAAAGATAATCACTCAAAGTATGTTCATGAATTTTTTCAGATTTTTTATTTGATCAAAACGCAAGAAAAAAAATAAAATGTGAAAAACGCTATTTTTGGGCCCCGTAAGGCCCAAAAAAATATTTGGGACCTACGACCCGATTCACCCCTCATTTTGAGCCCCAAGAAACACTATTCCACCCTAAGATTAAAGAAAAAAAATTGAGGGCATTTCACCTATCTTATCCGAGGATACCCTTTAAGGTATTTTTACATTATAATTTGCGTGCGTCGCGTGCGATTCACTACACTTACACACATCCGACCAGATTAATATTGTAATTCAAATTGTGATAAAACCAACATTCCAATCCAAATCTTAAGAAATAAACGGTCGATTATTATCAGAGAATATAGTTGTCAATTCTATTTAATTAAAATTTTACTAACGGTCTATTATACTACTAACGTAAATATACCATATTTTCTTTTATTGTTTCTAATGAAATTTGACGACTCTTATTCTCTACTGCTGGGATAACTCTAATACATCAGGTAAGAACAAATAAGGCCTTGAGGCCGACGGATGGTTCTCCGATAAAAATAATTTTATTTCTTTATCTCGTTCGGACTTACGAATATCGCCCTTCTAACGAAGGCCCGGATATAAAAATACTATCAATGAAAAATACTTAAAAAATAAAATAAAAGATACAAATATTCTTATTTCATTGCTGGGGTCAGTAATAAAATTACATTGAATTGAATGCTCATCATCAATTGTACTGGGAATTAGAAATTAAAACATGAATATAGTTTGATAATTTTATCTGCTTTTGATTTTTCCGTTGCGCCAGTACATACATCTTTCTTTGGTTGTTACTCTAAAATTAGGCTTACTACATTCAGTACAAGAGATAGGGTAAGCAGTACAGTTATCGGTCATTTAAGGATTGGCCACTGATAATATTGTATATCTATATATACTAATTGTATATCTATATATGGCGGCCAATGACTATCAGCTGGCCAACAACTGCACCACTACCCTACACTTAACTATAGCGACCTCGCTCGGGCCTAGCAGCACCCGCGTGGTATTGCCTAGTTAGGTCCTATCACGATGCCTAGCTAGGCCCTAGCGAACTACCTAGGTCGCCATGATACTTTCCTGATCGGGATGACACTCTAGAAGGAAATGATTCATGCACAATAGTCCTGACACCAACTGCAAATTACACAGGCCCACAAAAAAAAGTATATTTATCTGGAGTGGAGAACTACATATTTTTATGTATTTCAACCCGCTGAATCCGAATCTGCCATCAAAAATAGGGGTTGTCCGGAAGATTTTGAAGATAACCTCAAAAAACAGCTAAAAATGGCGTTTTTAGCGATTTAGCTACGAAAAAAATTAAAAATGTACATTACTTCCCATCGGAGTCAAAATTATTTGATGTAATTCCATTTGATGAATCAAATATTGATGTGAAAATTGAGATTCAACCGTTTAATATGGAAAAAAATATCGAAAATGTTTTGATTTCATAAAATCAGCATAAAAGTGTATTAAAAATTTCGAAACCAACGACTTGGAAAAGACTTGGAATAATTTTTGTTACAGTTTTAATTAGTTTTCACACATTTGTTTTTTACTTACATTTAGTTGTTGATGTCAGTTATTTCTGAAAAATATTTTGTTGATTTTATTGGAAAGAATTAATAGTTTTTATATTAGCTTACATTAGTTTTTACACGTTTTTTTTAATTGTGTAAATGTCGATATTACTAAAATGAGTTGAATTGTAATTTACAGATTTTTATTTGAAATAAACAATTGTGTTTCATATATTTTTATTACATTTACCTACATTGTTCAGAACTAAATGGAAAATTGTCTTTTATTAGTGTTTATTTAACAAATTTATAATGCTTTAACTAATATTAAATGAATTTGTATTTAAATAATGCATTTATTTTCTGATTGATAATTTATAGATTTTAGTTATAAATAAGTAATAGTAAACCGTTTTTATTATTACTTTACGAAATCACTTATGATTTGCTCGTGTTTGTCAAAATAATCTTTAAATTATATTTTGTTCAGGTAAATTTATTTCTGAAGTGTTAACTATATGATAGGAAGAAAAGAATACAAATTTACAAATTTATGTTCTTACCACAATCACAGAGTGAAGTGCAATATTTATTGAACCAATATGCATTAGATTGTTATTTGTATACGACAAAAATGCATGGCCGTTGAAATTTGAGTAACGAAGGTAGAAAAACGCAATTTATATTTAACTTAAGAACTAGGAACATTTATAAAGTATGCATATAAACAATATGTGCGATCGGGCTTGATGACTTTCTTACATTTATACGCATAAAATCTTTTTTTGAACATAAAAGTAGAATATTAATGAAATATTATGTGTTTGAAATTCACACCGCATAAAGTGGGCATAACATTTGAATGTATCAACGCGATTACAAACTATAAAAGTTAAATAACAGTAGTATCACAAATGACTAGTTTTGTATAATAGACTAGTTATTTAGGTTCATTCAGAACTGTTCTCGTTAGAATCTTTACCTTCTTTGTCATCGTCTTCACTTTCACTATCATCAGAAATTTCAGATTCATTTTCGCTAATCTCATAATCCTCTTCGTTTTCATTTTCGTTTTTCTCTTCGTTTGTATTTCCAAATTCACTGTTCTCAACGTCTTTTTCCTTTTTATTACCATTTTCTTCATTACAACTATCTTCATCTTGGCTACTTACATTATTTTCTACTTTATTATCAATATCACTACATGAAGGCTTTGCAACATGATTTTTTTTAAGCGAATTATAATTCTTTGGCTTTTTAACTCTGTTGAGTTCGCAAATTTTTGCCGAAATATAAGCTCCTACGTGTTTCATCTCAAGACCAATTGCCACTGGGTCTAAACTTTCATGGTTAGCCAGAAAATATTCAAAAATTCCTAAAATTTAATAAAATCAAATTAGATTTTTTAATAAATTTAACACATTCACTCACTCACTCACACACACACACAGACACTTGTATAAAAAAACTTTCTGAAACGTTTAAAAGATTTTTAATTTAGATTTTATATTAAATTTTGTTTTGTTGAATTTTTTTACAAAATTTACACGTATTTAATGGGTTATATTCACCTTAATTTTTTTTATATTTTTTTTATTGGCTTTAATCATGCCTCAATTATCCTAAAATTAGACTCTGTAACTTCCAAATATTGATAAACTCCAATTATATCAAAATGAATTTTTTCGAAACCGCGATTCTTGTTTTGAAACTTTAAATGCGTTTTTCTCGAAACTACGTTTTTTAAGTTGTCGAGCAGTAGAACTCAAAAAGTTTACATACGATTGACTTGAAATTTTAACTGCAGCTTTATTATTAGATTATCTATTGAAGTACACATGATTTTAGCGATTCATAAAGAGGAAAAAAAGTTACAAAGAACTTTTTCAAAAATTATTGTACAGTAATCGTTACACAGTCGCTATTTTTAATATAAAATATATAAAAAAATTATTTCTCTTCTTCAAGAGTTGCTTAATCCAGTGATGTATCATTTATACACCTCTTATCTCGAATGTCGTTAAAAAAATAATTAAAAATACCTTGTTTTTGAGGCAACAAGGTGGATATAACCCCTTAAATAAAAAGATATCGCAAAGATATTCAGAAGGTTATAGTTTAAAGTTAATCAAGTCCATATGATTGAATAATTTACCGTAAATAGCGCCTAATTTTGTTGGATTTATTGGAGGTTTTGCTATACTATCTTTCTTCCGATTACATTTCCTTCCTGTAACGCTCGAAGTTTTTAAATCATTGGCACCAACGATTGCCATAGCCATATCTTTGACAAATTTTTTGTAGTCATCTTTACAGCTGATTTTAGCTTTAGCATTATGATAAGTTTGTAATTCTATGTACACGTCATTTCTACAGTGAATCTGAAAGACATAAAAGTAACGGTAATTTATTTTTTACATAAATAAAAATACAATGAATTGTTACAGTGAATACCGTATTGTCTCGTGTCCGAATATATCCTACACTCGCTTCACCTTTTACAATGCTTGCGAAGGGATTTATTTCTTTACTTGCTACAATAATATTTTACATTAGTCATTTAAGTTATTTCATGTAAAAAAATAGTACATTTCGATACTAGTGCCAAAAAGTAAATACCGTATTCATCAAGTTTTTCTAAAACTTGTTTTTGGATACCCAAACTGGTGTTTTGCCAACTTTTTGTTACTTCACGTTGTGCAGCTAATGCCAGTTTGTACTTTTCAATTTCGTTTTTACTTTCTGCTAACTTTTTTTCCAAACTCTTTATAATTTTTTTATACTTGCTTGACCTACTACTTTTTGATTGCTTTTTGTCAATATTTTTATTTTTTATACTCAGTTTTTCATTTGATTTTGGCTTGTTTACATTCTTGTTATCACTAACTGTGCCATTTGAAGATACAACAATCTAACCATAAATTTTAATTCATGAGAACCTTATGCATAAGGAAAAACAATCTTTTTTAAAACTCCCAACGAAAATGAATCATTTTCACAAAACAACTAGAAAATTGGTACGTTTCATTTCCTGCCGCGAAAATTAATTGATTTCGTAAGTTGCCGCAAAGAACAATCAATTTCAGAAAGAACGAAAAAAATAACGAAGCGACATTTAAATATAAAATTAAATAGTACGCCCTACCGATGAGATAGAGCTTTGAGAAAAAAGCTTTCAATAAAGTAGGCTCTTATCTATATTAGTGACAAAAATCGATTCAAAATTTTGAGTATAAGTCATTTATATATAAAGGTGATCATTTCTTTTGAAATCGATTGTTCTTCGCGGCAGACTCACAAAATCAATTGATTTTCGCGGCAAGCGCATGAAATGAGATTCTTTTCGCGGCAACCTAGATCCGATTGATGTTCGTTAGGGGCGTCGGTTTATATACCTGCTGAGTATTGCCAATTAACGAATTTGTGTTTAAAAGGTCAGTAGTCTTTGAATTCGAACTTGATTCGTCTCCCATCCTTGAATTATGAATTGGGCTTTCTGTATTTTGATAATCTGGTACTCTCGTTGTTGAAATACTCTTAAAAAAAAACAATTAACAATTAATATGATTAGTTGTATGTGTGTACTACTACTATATATGTACTCCGTTTTTAATAGACGACTAACACCTTTCGGTATACAAGCCATCAGCCATCAACCGAACGTATCGTGTCAGGCCGCAGTGCGTTTGATCCCCTCCACGACAGCCATCAACCGACCGTATCGTGTCCAGCTGTCATATAGGTTCTGTAACCTCGTCCATACTTTTCCTACCTTACCTAACCATCAAAGCTAACTAGACTATATGTTTTCGACTTTTTACACCTCAAACTAAGTCGCAGTGCGTTCGAAATCTGACTATCCTAACATCCCTGTAAGAGATACGAGGCCTCTTGTGTTGGCAAATATGTTGCCAATTTCCGCAACACCTACGACGCAGAAAATTCGCATGTGCCCAAATACCCAAATACCCGGGGTCGCTGGATCTGCCAGGCTTCTCTGACGAGGTGCTGGCAAACCGCAATAAACCCCATGACCTGGGGAGCTGCAGCAGCCGCGCTTTTTCCAGGGTGTGACGGCGGGAAAAAAAACCCAAAGACCAGGGGGATAAATCTGCCCCGCTTCAAAATAAATTCAACGACCCAGAGAAGTGCAGCGACTGGGCTTTGCTTAGGATGTGCTGGCATGAAGACGCAACCACCCAAATACCCAGGAAGGCTGGATCTGCCACACTTCTCTGAGAAAATGCCAGCATACCGCAAAAAACCCCAAAACCCTGGGAACTGGGGCGGCTGCGCTTCTTCCAGGGTGTGTCGGCAGGCCGCAAAAAACTCAAAGACCAGGGGGTTGGATCTGCCAAGCTTCTCTGAAGATGTACAGGCAAAACGAAAAAACCCCATAACCCTGGGATCTGGTGCAACACCGCTTCTTCTAGTGTGTTTCTGCAAAATACTCCATGACCTGGTTATCTGCTGCGGCCAGGCTTTACTTCGGATGTGCTGGCATGAAGACGCAAACATCCTAATACCCGGGGAGGCTTGATCTGCCACGCTTCTCTGAGAAAGTGCCAGCAAACCACAAAAAGCCTGATGACCTGGGGAGCTGCAGCGGCCGCGTTTTTTCCAGGGTGTGTCGGCGGGCAGTAAAAAACCCAAAGACCAGGAGGTTGGATCTGCCAGGCGTCTCTGAAGAAGTACAGGCAAAACGAAAAAAACCCCATAACCCTGGGATCTGGTGCAACACCGCTTCTTCCAGGGTGTGCCGGCGGGTAGGAAAAAATCCAAAGACCAGGGGAGCTGGATCTGCCACGCTTCTCTGAAAAAGTGCCAGCATACCGCAAAAAACCCCATGACCTGGGGAGCTGCAGCGGCCGCGCTTCTTCCAGGCAAAACGAAAACAACCCCATGACCCTGGGATCTGGTGCGGCCAGGCTTTGTTTAGGATGTGCCGGCGGGCAGACGCAACCACTTAAATTCTCAAGAAGGCTGGTCTGCCACGCTTCTCTGAGGAAGTACCGACAAACCGACAAAAATCCCCTGACCCTGGAAACTGGTACGGCCGCGCTTCTTTCAGGGTGCGTCGGCGGGCAGCAAAAAACTCAAAGACCAGAGGGCCTAGATCTGTCACGCCTCTCTGAAGAGGTGCCGGAAAATCAAAATAAATCCAAAGACCCGGGGAGCTAGAGCGGCCGGGCTATGCTTAGGATGTGTCGGCGGGCAGTAAAAACCCAAAGACCAGGGGTGCTGGATCTGTCAGGCTTCTCTGAGAAGGTGCCAGCAAACTGCAATAAACCAAAAGACCCGGGGAGCTAAAGCATCTGCGCTTTTTTGAGGAGGAGCCGTCAAACCGCCAAAAACCCAAAGTCTTAGAGTAGTGTAGCGACCAAGCTTTGTTTAGGATGTGCCGGCCAGAAGACACAACTACCCAAATACCCGGGGAGGCTGGATCTGCCACGCTTCTCTGAGAAAGTGCCAGCAAACTGTAAAAAACCCCATGACCTGGGGAGCTGCAGCGGCCGCGCTTTTTCCAGGGTGTGCCGACGGGCAGAAAAAAACCCAAAGTCCAGGGGGGCTGGATCTGCCAGGCTTTGCTTAGGATGTGCCGGCGGTAAGACGCAAAATACCCCCTAATCCTAGGGGGCTGGATCGGCCACGCTTCTTGGAGGTGGAGCCGTCAATCCGCCAAAAACCCAAAGGCCCGGGGAACTGCAGCGGCCAGGCTTTGCTTAGGATGTGCTGGCATGAAGACGCAACCATCCTAATACCTGGGGAGGCAGGATCTGCCACGCTTCTCTGAGAAAGTGCCGGCAAGCCGCAAAAAACCCCATGACCTAGAGAGCTGCAGCGGCGGCGCTTTTTTTAGGGTGTGTCGGCGGGTAGTAAAAATTCCAAAGACCCGGGGGGACTCGATCTGCTACGCTTTTCGGAGGAAGAGCCCGCAAACCGCAAAAAACCCAAAGAACCGGGGAGCTGCAGCGACTGCGCTTCATTTACAAGAAACAAGCTGGCAGCTCAACTTGCAATAATTCAGAGGGCAAGAGCTGTCGCCCTTTGTTTCAAAATAACAAGCGGGCAGTTCAACATTTATTCTACCGTTGGGGGCTGAAGCCGCTGCAGATGTCCTGCGCATCTTTATAGAGCGAATCGATTTAAGGAGGTACTTGACTAGGTCGTTGAAAGAAGCTTTATAAGTGGCATTTACATCCGGGCATTAACACGCGGTGCATATTACCGCCGTACATAGCCGCTATAAAGTCCCAAAGACAACTAGGTCCCAAATGCGTACTTTCGGAGACGATAACTGAGCCGATTTAGATCTGAGCGGTCAAGAGGGACACGTTGCAGTTTCTTCGTTTGATTTATTGCAGCGGGTTGCTTGAAAAATCAAACTTCTGCGACTTTGCGGACGAGCTGACTAAAGGCGATAGGGCCGATGCCAGCTAAAATCCGAAGAAGGCTTTTCCCCGCATTTAGAGCGGAAAGATTGGAAAAAGTGCCTGTCTGATTTAGTCAACGCATTTGACCCGATCCTCTACGGCAGCCAAGGAGGTGGAAGAGAGGAAAAAGAGGAGGCGGCCGCTCCAGCACTCTAGGTCTTTTGGTTATTAGCTGTCCGCAGGCACACCCTGAACGAACCGCGACCGCGTCAGCTTTCAGGGTCATGGGGTTTTATACGGTTTGCCGGCACATCCTGAGAGAACTGCGGTCGCTGCAGCTCCCCAGGTCATGGGGTTTTTTGTGGTTTGCCGTCTTTTCCTCGGAAAAGCGTGGCAGATCCAGCCCCCCAGGTCATGAGATTGTTGCGTCTGTCCGCCGGCACATCCTTGAAGAAGCGCGGTCGCTCCAGCTCTCGTCTTTTGGTTTTTTGTGGTTTTCCGGCACCTCCTCAAGAAAGCATGGCTGATCCAGCCCCCCGGGTCTTTGGGTGGTTGCATCTTTCCGCCGGCACTTTGTCAGTGAAGCGTGACCAATCAAGCCCCCCGTGTCTTTGGGTATTTTGCGTCTGCCCGCCGGCACATCCTAAGCAAAGCCTGGCCGCAGCAGCTCCCCAAGTGATGGGATTTTTTGCGGTTTTTCGGCACTTCCTTAGAGAAGCATTGCAGATCCAGCCCTCCTGGTCTTTGGGTTTTTTGCTGTCCGCCGTCACACCCTGGAAGAATCGCGGCCGCACAAGTTCCCAGGGTCATGGGGTTTTTTGCGGTTTGTCGGCACTTTTTTAGAGAAGCGTGGCAAATTTAGCCTCCCCGGGTATTTGGGTGGTTGCGTTTTCCTGCCAGTACTTCCTAAGCAAAGCCTGGCCGCAGCTGTTCCTCGGGTCATGGGGTTTTTTGCGGTTTTCCAGCACTTCTTCAATGAAGCGTGGTAGATCAGCAGTATTAGCACTCCGGGTCATTTGGATGTAGACTGACCGCCTGTTTGTGGTCTTAGAAACGTGGTGTCTTCAGACCCCCGAGTTGCTGGGTGGTTGGCTACATGATTGATTAATGTTCACAAAGCGTGGCATTTCTAGCTCGTGCATCATGAAGTGGTTGGATGCGGCCGGCACATCCATGAGAAATCGTGGAACTCTAGAACCCCGGGTCGTTAGGTTATTGGCTGCCCATTTTTTTTTAAGTTTCGAAAGCGTGGCAGCTCAGCTCTTCGGGTCATAGAGTGTTTCGCTGCACGTTGGCACATCTTTAAAAAAGTGTGGCTACCCAGACTTACTGGTCATCGATAGGATGCTACCCGCTTGATTATTGTTGGCTGCCCATCTACTTAAGGTTTTAAACGCGTGGCAGCTTTAGCTCCCCGGATTATCGAATAGGTTGACTGCCTTCTTATTAGTTTTAAAGAAAACGCGGCCGCTAAAGCCCCCGATTCATTTGGTGGTTCACTGCCTACTTATTTATTATTAAAAAAGGGCGGCAACTCCAGCTACTCAAGTCATGTGGTGGTATGCAACCCGCTTGTTCGCTGCTAACAAAGCGTGGCTACCCAGACTCACGGGTCATCGAGTGGTTCGCAGCCCACTTATTTATTGTAAGGAGAGTGCGGCCGTTCTAGCTCCCTGGGTAATTTGTCCCCTGGTTAATCGGGTATGTCGCTACTCGGCTGTTTAAGGATTTGAAAGCGTAGCTGTATCAGCTTTCCGGGTCATCAAGTGGTTGACTGAATGACCGCCAGCACATCTTCAAGAAAACGTGAAACTTGAGACCCCCTAGGTCACCGCATTTTTAGCTGCCCGCTTATGTATTTTTAACAAAGCGCGGTAGCTGTAGATCCTGTGGTTACTTGCAGATTGACGGCCCGCTTGTTTTTTAAGACGCTAAAGCCTGGCAACTCTATCTCTTCTGGTCATCCAGCTGTCTTTTGGCCGCTGGTACATCCTTAAAAAAACCGTGGCAAATCAAGATCTTTGAGTCATTGGTTGGTTGACTGCTCCTCGGCACATCCTTTAGAAAGCGTAGAACTTAAAACCCTCTAAGATACCGGATTTTTGGTTGCCCGCTTATGTATTATAAACAAAGCGCGGC
The DNA here is from genome assembly GCA_030522585.1 of Anagyrus pseudococci. Classification (NCBI taxonomy): domain Eukaryota; kingdom Metazoa; phylum Arthropoda; class Insecta; order Hymenoptera; family Encyrtidae; genus Anagyrus; species Anagyrus pseudococci. The sequence continues at coordinate 12,331 of JAPYYQ010002125.1, read as the reverse complement.
AGCTGTAGATTCCCGGGTTACTGAATGATTGGCTTCTCGCTTATTTTTTAACTGAAGCATGGCAGCTCAAGTCACCTGGTAAATTCTGCGTTTAACTCTCCGTCTCTTGAAGGTTTTAAAAGCGTAGCAGTTTTAGCCCTCCGGATCATCAGGTTGTTGGCTGTTCGACTTTTTAAGGTTTCAATAGCGTGGCAGCTTCAGTTCTCAGGGTCATTGGGTTGCTGGCTGCCCACCTGTTTATGGTCTAAAGAGCGTCGCTACTTCAGCCCCCCGGTTTATCAAATAGTTTACTGCCCTCTTATTGGTTTTAAAGAAAGCTCGGCAACGCCAGGTAGCGTGGTGTTAGGCGGCCCGCTTGTTCGTTGCTAACAAAGCGTGGCAGTTCTAGACTCTGGTCATTGGATTGTTGGCTGCCTGTCCTTTTGAGGTTTCAAAATCGTTACAGTATCAGCTGTTCAGGTCATTAAGTCGTAGGTTTCCCGACTGATTGTGGTCTTGGAAGCGTGGCTACTTCAGCCCACCGGATCATTCAAAGGTTGACTGCTTGCTTGTTGGTTTTAAAGAAAACGCGGCTGCTTAAGCCCCCTGTGTCATCGAGTTTTTAGCTTCCCGCTTAAGTATTATGAGCAAAGCGCGGCAGCTATAGATCCCCGGGTTTCTTCGGTGATTGGTGTCCCACTGGTTTTTTAAAAAGCTAAAGCCTGTAGCTCTAGCCCTTCGGGTCATCGAGTGGTTGGCTGCCCGCTGGCACATCCTTTAAAAAATTGTGGCAGATCAAGGCCTCGGATTATTGGGTGGTTGGCTGCACTTTGGTACATCCTTAATAAAGCGTGACAGCCCAGACTCACGGATCATCGTGTAGTTCGCTGTCCGCTTGTTTACTGTAACAAAAGTGTGGCAGCTCTAGCCTTCCAGGTCATTAAGTTGTTGGTTGCCCATCTTTTTGAGGTTTACAAATCGCGGCAGCTTTAGCCCTTCGGTTTATTGGATTGTATGCTGCCTGCCTGTTTATGGTTTTAGAAGCGTGGCCACTTCAGCCCCCTGGATCATCAAGTGGTTGACTGCCCGCTTGGTGGTTTTAAAGAAAGCGCGGCAGCCTTCTTCTCACGGGGTCATCGGGTGGTTCGCTCTCCACTCCGTTATTATAAAAAATGTGCGGTGGCCCGCTTGTTCGTTGTGAACAAAGCATGGCATTTCAAGCCCTCCAGGTCTATAGCTTTTCAGCTGCCCACTTGTGTATTATGGACAATGCGCGGCAGCTGTAGATTTCCGGGTTACTTGGTGATTGGCTGCTTGTTTGTTTTTTAAGACACTAAAGCTTGGTATCCCTACCCCCCCCCCCCCGGTTCTTTGGATTGGCTGGCTGCCCGACTGATTATTAACAAAGCGCGATAGCTCTAGCTCTCCTGTATGGGTCATTGAGTTATGGGCTGCCCTCTTGTTTTATTTATAAAATGTCTTGCAGCTTTTACCCTCTGCCCTCCTTGCGCGCGCTGTCTCTGCAGACGTGGTGCTTTAACGCTGCTCATGGCCGTCACGGAAGTTACTAACATCACGGCCAGTACGGTCGTCACTTGTTTTTTTTTCTACGCTTTGACGTTAACGGTAGGACTTTACTTTTTTTCGTTTGGTCCAACACTAGCAATGACCCCATGACTTTATTAGCGCCAGAGAATATGGCATTTTTTTCTCTATAAGCCTATCGTGAGAAACCCAGTTACTCTTCGCGACTATGATTTGAGCGCGCTTTCACCTACAACATAAATACGGAATAACCCCATAACCCTTGGCGCTAGAGAACCAAACGTTTTATTGATAATTTCATGCTTTAAAAATCCAATAACTCGCTATTGCCTAAGTTTTAAGCGCGCTTCTGCTTACAACATAAACGCGCATTAACCCTATAACCCTTTGCGCCAAAAATATTATAATCCAATCCTATAATTTAATCACAAGATTTAAGCGTACTTTCACTTGAAAAAAACATGTCAAAACCCTATAACCCTTGGCGCTAGACAAGCATGCATTGTTTTGATATCAATTCTACATCCCTTGATACAATAACCTCTACCACCCAACATTTGAGCGCACTGTCTCCTACAACATAAACATGCAATAACTCTATGCGGCACAGAATCGGCGGTTTCTGATGACAATTCAATTACTGAAAAATCTAATGACTCCTTTTCATCTAGGATTAAAGCACGCTTTTCCCGCACCTTTAACGACGCCCGATTATCTGGTATCAAGGGTTATGGGTGTGTTTAAATTGTAGGCGCAAGCACGCTTAATGCTTAAGTGCGAGGAGTAACTGGATTATTAGTAATGGGATTATAGAAAAACGAACGCTTAATACATTTATTAGCTTCAAGCACGCTAGGCCTTTTCCGCCATCTCTGCGGGCACGCATAAGGTGTATGCACAGAAACTGAGTTGCCGAGGAGATTTACCGCATGCAGAAACTCGACCACACAAGCTCAAGGGCCGCGGGTCAAGGTATGGCCTATTTCTCGCGAACTAATCGCCCCGTACCAATGCATTAAATATACTATAATCTAATGGTAATAGTTCAGATTTTTGTCTATAATATTTGAGAGGATTTTTAAAAAAATGTTGAAATATCTTTTAAAAAATCATTTCATTTATAGGATAAATGGCCATTTTTTCTGGCCATTTTACCGTTACGAATTTCTACTTGGATATGTTAAAGCTTAATTTTGAAATATACCTTTTGTGTAGAGTCGCAGTCAATTGGGTTTGTAATTTGAGAAGAAATAGAAACTGCTGTAGTACTAGTTTCAACCACGCTATTCTCTTCGTTTGAAATTATAGAATTGGCAGCAACCATATTTAAGACTGTTCCATTAGTAATAGGTGCTTGAACATTACTGATCTTTTCGTCACTTTTATTTACTCTTGGTCCAATGGTTAACGCATTCTGTTCGTATTTAAATGAGTATTATTACAACTTACATCTATTAGAATATGTATAATTTAGCTTTTAGAGATTTAAAGCATCTACAATGTACTTTCCCAATGAAATAATCACTATTTTTCTAAAGAAACAAATACCCCATACTATGACGTTTGGAACACGTAAGCAGTTCTGGGTGCGTAAAAGTTCGTAAAAAGTCATATAATGTAAAAAGTAAAAGTATTGAGTTTAAAGTTATTTTTATTGCTTGTAATGCAATTTAGAAAAAAGAATTTGAAAAACTATTATTTATTAAGTTATTAATGATCATAATGACAATTCCCTCAAAAAAGAATTGCTTTGAAACTTAACGAAAATGCAGAAAAAGAAGCTTTTAATAAAGATAGTCTTTATCTACAGTAGAGCCAAAAATCGATTCAAAATTTTAAGTGTAAGTGGAAAAATTTTTAATATTACAGCTTTTATTCATATTCTGCTATAATTATAATTCTTAATAAAGAATTCTCTGAATATCTAGATGTACTTGTATGTACTTATACAATTTATTAAACATACCTGATTTTTTGTACAGTCAGCATTTTGAACGAACGTCTTAGACAATTCCTTAATTTTACTACTATTAATAACTTTCTTGATCTTTGTATTCTTTTTTTGTCGTTTCATTTTTTTTGTTATGCACACCAGTGCCTTTTTCTTTTTTTATTTTTATTACGGTATTTTGTACAGTATCTTTAAGTAAATTTGTTTTACTTTTTTCAAGCTGGAATGAAAATAATATTAAGTTACATTTAACTTTTTTTATAAAAATATGAATATATTAACAATACTTTTCCTAACTGCGTGCGCCAAGTGCGATTTTGCGCACGTGAGCGAGTAGCGAGCGTGCGCAAACACCACAAGAGGCAAGAATCTACTTTCTCGAACTAGTATCGAAATGTACTATTTTAAATTTGATATTTATACACATCTACATTAACTTTTTACAATTATGTTGTTTTCTCTCTACATTATAAAAAAGTTTGCTGCCACCGTTTATTTGACACAAAAACTTATTAAATTTGGTGAATAAGTTAATAATCGTCGTATGTAGATCTGGCCTTAAAAAACTAAGAGGTCGACGAAACTCTGTGATAAAGATCGTAATACCGCGCTCTAAAAAAAGTTTCTACTTTTAATTGTTATTACCTGTTAATGTTTTTCGAAATTGTTTGGAAGAACAGATACATAAACTGTCCTGCCATTATCAATTATAATTAGTTTGTTCTTTATTTCTTCACATCTATGGACAATCAATTCTTTTTTTTTCTAACGACCTTCGAAATATGCTTTATTGTCGGTTCACTACTAAAATCGTTATCTTGTTTCCCATTCACATCCACAAATATAAACGCGACTACCAGCTTTTACGAAGTAATGGATTTGTAATATTTTGTTACAAGATAGTTCAACTAAAGAATCATCTGTTTTTGTTACTCGTGTGTATTTCACAGAATGAAATGTCTGCGATTTATAGATACATCTATTAAATATCTGTACTTCAAGACTTTTATCATTAGTTATACTACACATCAATTTTTCTACTTTTTTGCACTGAATATTTGTTCCAATCAAAATAACATTGTCAACTTTAGTACACTGAAGTAATGGAGTTCGATCTTCAAACAAGGACTTGCAAAAATCAACTGAATTTTCTGAATTTGCTTTATTGTTTTGTATGAGATATTCAAAATTGCACCTTCTCATCCACTTTTCAGCAATCTGTTTACAACAACCATTTGGAGCGTTTATTTCTTGAAGAAATTTGTAAATAGCACTCTCATAAGGGAAGGCAGAGTTCGCCCAAAGAGGACCAGTTTCTCTAACGCTACGACAATAATGCACTAAAGTATGAACATTATATGTCATAAACTCAACACCATACAAGATTTCACACTCACCGCAGAATTTCATAAGATTGTATTCACAGTCATCAATTTCAGTTATTGTGATTGACCTCTTTAACAAAGTAAAAATACTACTTACGAATAGTAGGTAAGAATCAAAAAAATCTTCTTTCAGTATTCCATGTAAACAAGGAATGCTTACGAACAGTAGCCATATTTTCCATTCTAAAGCTTTGTATTTGTGAGCAAACTCTAGTGATCGCAAACACCTTCTTATGTCATGACACAATTTCATGTTCGACATTCTTGTGATTAAAATAAGCTTATCTTGTTTTGAAAATAAAGTCATCCACTTGTAAAACAATTGTTTCGTCACACCAAGTAATACACCATGCATATAGTCTGGTGGCAGGTTCCACACAATATCAAACTGTTTAAGATTTAATAAAATAGAAATGCCTTTCACGCCATTAATCGAAGTTTTTTTAGTACCAATTATATCTTCAAGATGTCTCAAATCATTTAAGTGACTTTCATTTGTCCTTAATACTGGATCAGTTTCTTGCAATGGATATCGCATAGAACCTAGCCATTTACCATTGTGGTAACAATAGCTGCATCCAAAGTAACCATTAAATTGTATCCGGTTTTGCATAATAGGCCTTGCGACCGAATCAACACAGGCACAGAAAGCGGCCAATTTAATAGTACGTATGGTACCTGTACGATAGTCTGTGAATTGAACCCCATCTGTAATTAAATCTTCATTTACTTGTTCAATTAGCGACAAATAAAGATTCATAAACGATGGCTGAGGTTCCTCCTCCGTTTGCCATAAACCAATAACAATAGGATAATTGAAGCGAATATCTACGCTTAAACAATTGATAAATGCTTGTAAGGGCCATAAAGCTTTTTTAGCACTCTTGAATAGTTGAGCACCGTCTGTGCTAAAATTAAAAGTTAGTACATCAGTTTGCTGAAAATTTTGTTTATACAATCTTGAATCTGGAATATCAGCAATTATATCTTCCGATGTTTTACTAGTTTCTTCGATGTAATCAAACATAGACTGTTGAACTTTTTTTTTACTTAATAATTTTTCCAGTTGATATTTTACACTAAGCGATATGAAATAGTTCGGAGACTTTGAAGAAATTATAAATTTCTTTTGACAATCTTGGCATTGAAATAAAACATTCTTTGTTTCAGATAATAACCTTGAACCTATTAATATATTACATTCAGAACAGTAATAACGTTTTTTCATTGTTTCTGGATCAGGGGCAACTGACTTTGATAAAAGATAGGGAGAATAATTAAAATTATCAAAGTTTGGACCAGCTAAAGTTTTTACTAAAGAAATTAAAGCTTTTTGCGTTTGACGAGTTATATTATACTTTATAGTAATTGCTTGCAACATAAGCATAGCATCTGATACCGTTGTTTTACTTTGCGGAAACATCATTCGCTTATCTTTCTTAACCTTTGCGTCTTTAGAAAAATTAGCGTTAGAGATTTCTTCATCGCTATCACTGCAATCATCGGAATCATCAAAATCTGAATTTGTGTCTGAATCGGAAGAAAAATCATCTAAATCGGCTTGATTATCTTCATATCCACGTAAAAATGTTGTGAGGTTGTCTGTACTTATTACATCTTCGTCTGCATGTAAAAAACTTAATTCACTGTCCCTTTCCATTAAATGGATATCGTCATTCTTAGATTCATTTGTGTTAATTAGAGGAACAATAACTTCACGAGATTGATCCATGAAAGTGGAATCTTCATTAATACGGTGATTTGTGTTGCTTGTCGAAGCGCTACCATCATTAATAGTTTCGTTTTTCGAGATGGTTTCATTACGTACTGAGTTAGTATAACAACCTATAGGATACAATAATATACAATAATGTATACCTAATTTACAATAATATATAAAAATCAATTACTGTTTATAATTACTACATGCACAGCGTATAATTCAATTTTATAAAAGAGAGAAAAATGAAGTCATTATCTAGGAATACAAATATTCAAAATAAGTACAAATGCGACGACTTCTGTGGTTATACTCGCGATTTTTTTAAAACCAAGTTAATCTAATGATGCAACATACAAATGACTTTAACATTCACAATCATTTAATCAAAGAAATCCTATTCTTCATATAATAAATTGACAACTACCAAAACTAGAACAAAGATTTTACAAGAACAGTGTCGATGAATTAACTAAAAAAAAAACTACTAGTTAAAATAATACATCTGTAAAAAAATCAAATTAACTTAACCGTTAGCTTACAAATTCCTAAAAAAACCTTTTTTTTAAAAAGTTTGTTTTTTTGGAATTTATAAAATCTTAAGATGTTTTGTAAATATTTATGTAAACTCATTTGTAAATTTGACACTATCCCTACATTGTTTTAAAATTATTTTTAAAACACGTTCAAAGTTAAAGTTTTGCTTCAAATGTAATCATTTTAATGGATTGTTTTGCCCTCATAAAAGCAGCAGTTGCAGTTATTACACAGTTAAGAGTATTTTCTAATAAGCTTCCAAAAGTATATTAGTACATTGCGATACTAGCGCGAGAAAGGAATTTAGCCCTTGTGTGGCCTTGTCACCCTCGCTTCGCTCTGGCGACTTCCACGCGACGGGAAAATAATATTCGTGCGCAAGTGCCGAACAATATTGTTTACACGACGTGTAAAAAATCGGTTCTGGGGGTTAACAAAACGTTTTATACGCGTGTTAGTACTCAAAGGACTTAAAAATGCAAACAAAAATTTCGACTTTCATCCACGTAAATACGTGTACGACATCAAACAACTTAAATAAGATTCTCATCCACATAAACGCGTGGACAGCTTTCATCCACGTAAACGCGTGAACAGCTGTTATCCACGTAAACACGTGGACAGCTTCCATCTACGTAAATACGTGGACAGCTTTTATCCACGTAAATACGTGGACAGCTTCCATCTACGTAAATACGTGGACAGCTTTTATTCACGTAAATACGTGGACAGCTTCCATCTACATAAATACGTGAACAGCTTCCATCTACGTAAATACGTGGACAGCTTTTATCCACGTAAATACGTGGACAGCTTCCATCTACATAAATACGTGAACAGCTTTTATCCACATAAATTCGTGGACAGCTTCCATCTACGTAAATATGTGGACAGCTTTTATCCACGTAAATACGTGGACAGCTTCCATCCACGTAAATACATGAATAAGTTTAATTTAAATATCATTTACTTTTACCAGTTAACAAAAGTCTAATATTTTTATCCACGTAATTACGTGTAAGACAAAACAACTATTTTGTTAAAAATTTACGTCTCTCAATATTTACATAATTAACGTGGATTTTTGTGGATTATCTGAATTTTTGTGGATATGTCGTGCGAATAGCAATACCGTTTACAACATTAGTACATGAATAAAAGAACATGAATACGTAGATAAAAGAATTGTTTTCATGTCTGTTTTGTGCAGTTATATTGTTGTTGTACACAAATATCACCAGAATCTAATAATCATACGCAAATACATACACACACAGAACAAATAATATTTACATATAACAAAGATATTAGAGCAACTGTGAAAGAGCAAATCAAGTACAACTAAATATTTCTTATTTTTGACATAATGCTAACCTACAAAATATCAGTAAGAGCAGCCAGTATTAAAACAGCTACAGCTTTAATCATGCTATAATGAGACTTCAGTAAAAAAATTAAGAACAATAAATTTTAATTGAAAAATTCAAAAAGCGAATCAAACCAAATAGCACTAAGCATCAAAAACAGTAATTGATCATTAAATAGGAAATATAAACTCACTGATATCACAGTTTTTCATAGCTTTTTCTACTCTCCTACGTGTCCACCTTGACACTTCATTTTTATTAAAATTTTGTTGCAAATACAACTTATTAATCCTTTTTATTGGAGCCATTTGAACAAAATTTCAACTATCAAGTATAATTTACTGTTTGTTTCAAAAATAAAAAATATGAAATATTGATTATTTTACTATCATTTAAGTATAAAACAGTAACCTGTTTAGTCTTTAACTCTTGTAATTTTTGCTGCAACACATCACAAGTATTGTTATTACAAGGAGTTTCTGCTTTCATCACACATGTAGATTCTGTCTCTGAGAATTCAGAGGCTGACTCGAGCAGGATCTTTGGAGGTAAACTAGGCCTTTCTGACTCAACTCTATTGTTTAATGCTTCATAAGAATCTAAAAAAAGAATTGTAATAAATGTAACCTAAAGCATTTTATGGTTAACTATATTTTAAGGTTAATAAATTACTTTACCTTCAACAAAAATTATTACTCCCTCAAATGTAGATTTATCTTCTTGTACAACAATGTACTTTTTGAATTTGTTGGGTGGATTGGTAAAATTTAAAATTTTATCCGTGGAGACGATCAACTTTTTGTTGCTTGACGTGTTTAACACGTATGCGAACATAATCCTCTCACACGATATCAATCGACTGAATTGAAAAAGTGTATTTTAAAACAATTTTAAAATAACCTAGCTCCAGTTGAAACGACCTTGGCACAGCAAAAGTTCGCGTTTTTCAATTTACCACGTCACGTAAACAGTTGATCTCGGACGAAAATGTCTGTTTTTAGTTAGGGACGTTATGTGCTTGACGACACAAAATGGCCATCGCACGCTCGCCGTCTTATATCCTATTTTCAAAAATCAAACAAACCGCAAAAAATCGCAAAGTCAACAAACTTGTAACGGTCGCTATGGCTCAGTTCACGATGTGGGTACTGCTACAGACGACAGCAACACCGACGGGCACGGGTATTATATACCGCTCGTCAGTGTGCACCTACACATGTAAAATTGGCGTATGTGAATACATACCGACGAGCGGTGTATCTATCGGTGTAGCTGTCGCCTTTAGCCGTATCCTCAGCGTGTATTAGCCCTATAAGTAATTAACACCTATGCGTGTTAGACTTTGCCATTAAATTACAATCAAAATGTTATTGAATTGTACTGCATTTAAACAAAAAAAAATACAAGTTCGATCTAAATTGTATAAGAACCGATTATTTATTGTCTATTAAAAATTTATTGTTTTTTTCAATAAAACCAAATAAAATTATAATTAAATAAAAATCCAGTTAAAAACCAATTATTTATTAAGGTTTAGAAAAGATTATTTTCTTGCGTGAAATAATATTAAATGCAAATTACCCATTAAAAATAATAGTATTTACTTTTTCTAATAAATAACTATACATAAGACTTCTGTAAAAACCCTATAAAAATCAATTCACTACTTCGATCAGTATTTTGTAATATTTGTTTAAACTCATAAAAAGCAATACAGTCAATAAATAAAAATCACATCTAACACGGTAACATTTATATCTGTTTTATACATATAAATACAATCAAATCTAAATAAAATATTATGAAAATTTTTACGTGTAAACTGATAAATTCAAATTAAATTTCCCTTTTATTGTATTGGAGTCGGCTTTTGCACCCGTAAAACCCAATAAAATACAGTCATAAGAAAAATAACAAATAAAACTAAAATATTTGGTTTTTGTAATAAATCCCCATAAAACTTTATTATGATTTTTATATACTACCGAGTTAAAATATTTCCTAGTAATTACAAATAAATAACAATAAAAAAATGTCTTGGATGTCCGTATAGGAATTTATATTTGTATAAAAAAATTAATCCGTGTAAATTAATTTAATATGTTTTCAATATAAAAACAGATATCTAACTCGTATTACAAGAACACAATAAATTCTTATAAAAAGTTTGGTAAAATTAACATATTAAATTTACAATGTAAAAAAACACATGAAACCAAATACACTCTTTATAAACATTAACCTATAAAATGATATAGATTAGTAAACAATATTATTTTTATTGATAAAGCACTACAAATTCGAATAAAAAATATCTCTTCTTGCGAATCCATATTAAACCGTATAAAATATTAATTGGACTTATAAATTTTCCAATAGAAACTCCAAAATTTTTATTGGTTTTTATTGGCATTTTTCAACAGGGTATAGATTTTCATAAAAAATGTAACTCAGTAATATTGTCTAAGATACGCCGTAATTCCTATGAGATTCCGACGGAAAATTTCCGGACAGCCAAATTTCCTACAGGACCGCCTCATTTTCTATAGGATTTTGGTAAAACAAGGGAATCAGCAATATTTTCTATGGGATCGCTATAATTCTTATAGGATTCCGACAAAAATAGCCATGGGAGCCAATTTCCTATAGGATATATTGATTTTCTAATAAATCTACGAAATATACTATTCTTAACGGCATAAGATTTGCGCCGTGGCACTTACATAAAATCGGCTTGGCGGTTTTGAGAGCTTAAGAATAGTTTTAATTTATACCAAGAGTGGATATATGTGCCTCAATTTTTTAAGAAGTTATCAGTTGATAAATAGGTGTCCCTACAATGAATAATTTCCTGAGCTTTTGAAAAACTAATGATACAGCTTAAGCACCGTTACGCAACTCAATTAATAAATAATATTACTGTATTCAGTACAAAAAACGAATTTTTTAAAACCTATCTCGTAACTATGCTACTTAAATTATTAATACAGTGCGCATTTAAACATTTTAGTGAAAAGCGTAAATTAAAAAATATTAACCTTCTTTTTCAAAGCACATTTAAAGTGGTTCCCATTTTACTGAAAAAGGTAAAATCGAATTACCATTTTATAGAAAAATATTTATGCCGATTTTTTTATTGCAGAATAATTGGTAAACCGAACGACGTTGTAACGAAAATCAAATTGTCGATAATTTTCTGCATATTAATTTTCGGCAAACTTGTTTTCGGCAAACATATTTTCGGTAACATTGTTTTCGGCAAATTGTATATCGGTAATTGATGAAGAGCAACTGGTCGATGAGAGTGATGCTCGAGGTGTTAGCCCGACTTTTGCAATTAACAAACAACGTAAGCGCAGCCACAACCTAATAACACCAGGGACTGTCTCTTAGACGCTCTTTTTTAACAATAAACAAACTAACAGCCCAGGCTACCACCCAATAACTAAGGGGAGTAGCCAGGCTTTTTTTAATTAACAAACAACGTAAGCGCAGCCATAACCCAGTAACATCAGGGACTGAGGCTTATGCGCTTCTTTTAACAATAAACAAACTAACAGCCACAACTCAATAACACTAGGGGCTGTGGCTTAACAGATTGTGGCTTGACGAATACAGAGATGCTGATCGCTTTCTTAGAAAGTGAAAGAGAAAAAAAAGCTAGCCAAGATTCCTTTTTGCCCAATTACACCTGTGTGCCTGCAGGCGTCTGCAACGCCTTTTCTCTCTGCGATTTCAATTAAACTTTAAAGTCTTCATTGTTTCTATGTATATTTTTTTATTAGTACATATACATTTTTGGTTACAAGTTTTACGAATATACATTTCGTAATTAATGTTATAAAAG
>JAPYYQ010002124.1:0-22713 GCA_030522585.1 Anagyrus pseudococci | reverse complement strand
TTTATTTAAATTATAATTTACAATCATTTTGAACCCGAAAGAAGGCTAGACATGAGTAGCTAGAAAAAAGTACTTTTTCGTGATAATCGCCCATATCATATCAAAATATTGTTTTTTTAAAAAACCAGCATATAACGAAGATAATAAAGTCGTTTTAATAAACACTTAATACGCTTTTGAAGCGGATTCCCATGGCAAAACGTGAAATATAAATATTAAAATATTTTATGAAGAGCTCAGTGTTATTTTATTAGCGTACGCTTTTGAATTATTAATCCGCAAAGCGGTTCGGCGTATTGAAAGTGGCGCCAATAAAAGTTGGCTCTTACTGATTAAAACATATCTGCGTCTGGCGAAGCTGTTGGAAAAATTAAAAAAAAAGAGAGGGAGAAAGAAAAAAAAAGAACCAATCGCCGGATGCTGAAATGAAAACCATTGCGAAAATCCAATGATCTCTTTTTGCCCGGGGCGCGCGGGGGAGCAGGAATAACTGCAGTTAACTTCGATGAAAAGTGAAATAAAAGAAAAAGGAGCGTGAATGAGTAAGAAAAAGCGAAGGAGAGAGCGTGTACGAATAAAGAGTACGGGAGGGAGAAAGTCGAGGTTGGGTTCGGGAGAGGTAGGCGATGAGGGCGGCCGGTGAAGAGGTGGGAGGGGAGGGGGGTGTAGAGAAATAGAAAACGAGCAGGAGAATAAAAGAGAGAGGGAGGTAGTCGAGCACGGCTGGTTCGTACCTTAATTTAAAAACTTGCTCGCTCGGCAGAAGCACTGCATTCGTGTTAAGTTTTCATTTGAGAGAAACGCAAGCCAGAAACATTTGCCAGAAATGGAATACTGTCATAGAAGAATGGAGCGGATAAGGGGACAGGCCTGCTCCTGCTCCTCCTCCTACTGCATGTGAAAATTTGCTGCCTCTGTCTTTGGGGCTCTCGTGATCCGCGAGGGCAAACTTTTTCCGCGCAACTTGGACTTTAATCCTCTCTCGTATTATTGTCAACTTTTATTAATTTTTTTGTTCTTATTCCCCCCTCCCCCCTTTTGCAAACTGACCAAAACAACAATTTTTAGGTACGAAATTTCGACTTGGCAGTAAATATTGTATGAGGACGGAATGTGATTATTATCGAATTTTAAATATGCTTCGGCTAACGTAAAACGCATTTGAAAAGTGAAGCATAAATGAAAGAAGTTCTTGTACCGGTAATTCTAAAGAAAATCGAGTTACTTACAAGCTAAGTTTGATGAAATTACAAGAAAAAAAAGGGAAGAAAAAAGCTCTTAAATTTAAATCCAACGTAAAGCTTGAAAAAAATTAGTTTTCTACGTGGATTGGCATAAGCAGCAATTCAGCTTTTTTTCCCCTTTTCACCTTCTAATCCTCATGGAATTTTATCTAGCCGGACGTCAGTTTCTCTCTCTCCCTCTTCTCTTGGCCTTCTTCCCTCCCTCTTACTCTGACCCCTTCAGAGTCAGTACGACGCAGCTTTTGAATTAGTTAAAGAGCCTATCGGAAAAACGGCGACAGACCGTAACGAGCCAACTTCCGGGGAGAAATGCTCCTCAGGGTGCATGTAAAGCTGCTTGACATTCAGAGTGCCGTTGTGTGTAGGCGCGAGCGCGCCCGTGTATGCGTGTGTGTGTGGGCGTTCGCTTAAGAACACGGGGCTAGCTTTATACGTTTGCGAGCGGGCGCGTGTGCAATTTCGGTTTCCAGCTTGCTCTTCTCAGCAGCCAAGGTATTCAAACTTTTACTTGAATTTCAAACTGCCTGAAAGACGGGAAAAGAACTCAATTTTCCAAAATGTACTTTTATTTCCAGCCCCGGAGGTTAATTACATTTTTTAATGGTCCTTACGATTGAATAATACGCACGTGGAAAACTTTATAAATAAAGTAAAATTATGGCTGTCGCTTGCGTACGATCTGTAATGCAAACACTATATACCTGTATGCGTAGAACATTAACTATTTATGTAAATTGCCTGTTTACTTACCACAGGGATAATTATAAAAATTTTACAAGCTACTTCCAAGGTAATAAAAAGAAAAATAGTAGTACTTAAAGAAAATTTGCCTGCAATAGAGTATTCGTTGGCTCTGTTGAAAAACAAGCTGGGATCCCCTGGAAATAAATTTGGTTCATTTATCACGATCGGAAATAAAAAGAAAAAGGAGCAATTTTAAAAGGCAAGGTCGATTATACTTGGCTCGTACTTACAACTTCAGGTTTTTCCCCCCGTCAATGAATTTATCAAGAATTCTTCGGCCAGTATTGATCAGCGCCTCAAAGTTGACGTTGACGAGTAAAGTATTCGTGGAAAAAGAGTTGAGCTAAGGGAATAATAAGAATTTTCGGGAACACAGAGGAACGCGAAGAAGATTTGTTGGCTTTTCGAAAAATCCGCGCAACACACGTCGACGGGACTATAAAGCAAATGCAAAAATCGCGTGAATCGTCGGTAGCTCTTTTATTCTAGTCCAGCTTTATCGAGTGAGTTATCTCGCGGATTTGCCGCATAATTGACTGCTCTATGGGGCAGGGAAAAATTTCCGGGATTCGAGAGAGACGTATTTTTTTGCCACTCAGTCAGCCCCTCAGGGGGGAGGGGGGAGAGTGTCAGGTCGTCGAGTAGGGAGTTGGCCGTCGCGGGTGAAAAATATATGCGCTCGTCACGTTGATTATACACACCGCGGTAGAGCGATGCACACGGCAGTTGGGGCCAAATCCTTGCGAGGATATTTGTGACAGACGGCAATCCAACGGGATTTAAACGAGAGGAAATTGTCAATGTTTCAAAAGCCTTAGGGGCCTCCGTCTTTTTCTCTCTCTTGCTCTTCTCTGCACACAACACACACTGCTCTTACTACTATACACAACGGCTTACTTCGCCAAACAAGCGCCGAAGAATCTTGCGAAGCGACGCTTTTTCGCCTTTTGTTTTCTTCGATTTCGTAATGCCAACGAGAGAGCGAGAGAGAGAGAGAGAGAGAGAGCAAGTGCGCGCGGGGATATGCTTTTCGAATTGTGTACCTCGGACCATTCGATATCCTTGATAAATAGATCGGAAAACTTTCTTCTCCTCGCGATACTTTTAGAGGTAAGAGATATATTGTAGTGGTGATAAAGGATGGAATATGTAGCTTGCTTTGGGAAAAGGATTGAAGATGCCCTGCTTTTCCTGTGTGTATGATTCACGGAGCTTACTCTTTTTATATATCAATTCACCGTATACCTTGTAGAAACAACATTCTCTCTCTCTTTTTTTTGCAAGTACTTTATACATTTGTTGCAAAAATCTCCAATTCAAATGCGTATGCGTAGAGAGCGGGTAATACAATATCACAATTTTAACTCTCGCAATGGAATGTATTTTGTTTCAAATAATTTAATTCCCCGGTATTCATCAAGCGTGTGTAAATGAAGCAATTACAGTCTTTAATAATAGTTTCTAAACTAGTTTCGATCATGCAAATTACGTTGTATGTTATAACATTCGGAATAGTTACCCGGCGAAATAGTAAAGGCTAACAAAGTACAAATTTAATAAACCAGCGGAAATACATTCGGATTGGATGTGTATACATTCGGAAGAGCCACGAGAGGAATGCGCGCGACATTTAAGCTATTGATTGTCGCAGACAAAAATATTCGGCTCGACAACGGCTATTGCGCTTGAGAAAAAGAAGCATAGTCATTGAGAAATTCGTCTTGGTAAATTCCGTTCGTTAACCTCGCTTGCGCTTTTTCCGACAAACGCGCTCGGGCTGCGCACCGAGATCTTTCTGTTTATCGTCGTTTCACATTCGAAAGATGAAAAATAACGACGTATTCAGAGCCGGAATATTCGCGTCTCTTAGCCGGGAAGACATTAAAAATTTCGTAAAAAAGATCGATGCTGAATGGGAAAACCGAGGAAAATATTGAACAATGGGGGGAAAAGTCGGGAAAGCGCGAGGCTCAGCTTGGTATTACGAATAAAGGCGCAGCGACCAAAACACGTGCGTCTGCATGTGCACCTGTGTCGGTGTGCGAGCAGGCAAAGAGCGCGAGGAAAATATATTAATATGCACTCGGCGAGAACAGCCCCTCTGCCGAAATTCAGTTATACAGAATTTGCAGTGCCGACTCGGCGGAAATGTATATGAGACAGAGAAAGAGAGGGAGCATGGTGATGCGCGTGCACACACACACACACATTGAGAAAACGAGGGCAAACTGAAAGAGCCGAAATTTTACTGTATCCCCCTCACCCGTTCATCTTCTATGCGTTATTTTAAGGAAAAACGGCTTTGAAGCTTATGCTCTTTTGCTTAGAAACTCGGCGACACGCATTACTTTAATGGATACACGCTTTGACTTTTTGTCCCCCGACCGATGAATGTGCTTAACCGCTTACCTTATCGGTAATATAATGATACCGGGGGAAAAAGAGGAGCAAAAAAAATTCGTCTTTCGTCTATCGTCGCTTTGACGAGTTTTTTTACGCACTTTTTATCTCCCGAATTACGTCTACAAGTATAGAAGATCAAATTTACTTTTACCTTTTCTCTTACTCATATTGCGTGTATTTCCTGTATCGGCACGATCTAATTTCTTATTCAACAACATATTTGTATGATAAAATTATTGTCTCGGTCTTCTTTGAAGTCCACGAGAATACTTTCGAAATTCTGCTAAAGTAGGAGGAGCACACGTGCACAATTCTCAAAATGAACCAGCCGTCATCACTTTATTTGATGTTAGAGTTTAACCTACATTTTGTTGCCTACTAATGGAAACGAAATGGAGCGTTAATTAGTCGAAAAATAATAAGCTTACATACATTTATGAGATCAATAGTTTTGAGATTAATAATTTACAAAATTACATTAACGTGCTTCCATGTTCCAAAGAGCTTTTATTAACCATTTACGATACTCGTGGAAAGACAATATAACGCGCAAACAAAAGCAAATATATCGACGGTTGAGTTGTCAATTTCGACGAAGCTTTTTGTCCCCTGTGTCTTAGCGTCGTGGATAATATGCTTCCTTTTAGCATATCCTCCAAGCGCGATTATTCCCTTGGATTTGAATCTCTCCTCTCCTTTCATTATTCGAATTAGCGCCGGAGAAGAGCTGCTGGAAATTTTGCATTTCACTGAGTGCCCTTTATCCGAAACGGTAATTTCAATGGCTTTGATCGTGTGCGGTATTAGGATATTTTCAGCTGACCCTTATAAAAATATTTAAGCTTTTTCGCGTTATTAAAATTTAGTCGAGTTTCATAATTATAATTATTATAATCGAAATAGATATTTTACTGTTTTTTCTTGTCATATACTAACGAGACACATGACCGGGTGGTATTACACTGTTCCGTATAATGAAATATAAACCGTATGAAACAGATTATTAATTTAAATCTTTTGTGTGCTTCCAGGTCGACAGACAAGGAATTTTCAATACTATGGAAAAAATACGAACTATCACGTCTCTCACGATCCGTTGCTCGGAGACGGAAATGGTAAGTCAGATTCGCTTCAACGATATCTTACCGTATATTCAATTCAAAGGAAAAAAAAGGCGTCGAGTTATAATTTAGTACAAATTGCATTTAATTATAACTGCAAAAATAGCAAAAGCAAAGTTATTGATTCTCGTTAACGGTGGCGCATAAATTTTTAATGAAATTAACATTGATGCAAAGCCGAGAGCGAATTAAATTTAAAACAAGATTTTGTATATTGCGGTGCGCAGCTAAGATACACGACGGAGAGAACGCGACTATATATTGATGTAGTGTAAAGCATGAATAATACAATGATTACGGTTTACCAAAGAGCTAATCATGCAAGTCATCCGGGAAGCCTAATATTTAGATAACAGTGGGTGTTCGGATAAGCAAAGAGACAACATTGTCCCTTAATTTACCAGGCTAAAGCTTGTGTACTTGTTCCCCCCGCATCCTCTCCCCGCCGCTCCCCCCTCGATAAATTTCTCGGCGGAAGTCTAAGGAAATCAATCTCAATTAATGAGCATTTATTACTCGGAATATGTACACAGTTTAAAAAGGAATATCGCATAAAGAGAAGCCAGAGGGAGAGCTGGACTGTCGAGTAAAATTACGGAAGGAAAGTGTTTATCTAGTCGGATAATCGTTTGGGAAGCAGCTCCGACAAGCCGAATCCCCCTCGCTATATAGCATCGAAAGAAGAGGAAGAAGAATAAGGGAGGAGGAGCCGGGCTCTCTCATCAAGCGGCAAACTTCTCTGGCTCGCTCGAAATCACTCTCTCTCCCCTTCACAGGCATCCTTCTTATATGACGGATCGAAATGCTCACGCGCTTTCTCTCCGTGCGCGCTGTTAAACAGACTCCTCCTACTCCGGGCAAATCGTGTCAAAGAGAAGAAGCTGAGATTGCACGCAAGTTCGAGCTGCCGCGGCAGCAGGAAGCCGACGTCAAGCCATGCGCATGCAAATCCCATCCGCAATTAGACAGCTCGACGCGCCGATCCTCTCCCGCCACCGAGCCGATCGTCCCCGAAACTTCTCGGGCGCGCGCGCGCACGGACCACTTGGCACGCGCGTAATCGAGCGCCCCATCCCTCCTCGCCGAAACCTCTTTCTCCCGCGTACACCGCGGATCCGCTCCCTGCGAATAGTTTGTCTCGGAGGGAGATAGAGCGAAGAACAAGTGCGCAGCCGACTAGGCATCCCCCCACCCCCGATTTTCCGGTAGCAACTGCCTGAGAGAATTCCGAGCGGACGAGCGAGCGCGAGTTGTTAAGCCGGCTATAGTCGCGGCCCGCAGACCCTGCGCTTCCCCACCCGACGGAGATCTGCAAGACGAAGTAGCCAGACGGCCAAGCGAGCGCATGAATATGAATGAGAGGCTCCAGGGCGGGAGGGTGAAAAATAAAATCATACCCTCGCGTTGGCCCCTGTGATTCGAGGAAACAGCCGATGATGCGCGCGAGAGAGAGAGCGCCGGCTTCTTCGGCTTAGCCCCTTCCCTCGGCCTTAACCCTTTTGCCCATCCCTATGTATCCCCCCGGGGGAGGGGCCCTGTTTGCCTAAGTAAATGCCGTTGTGATCGCGTCGGGCGGAGAAGGTGACGCGAGGAGGAGGAGAAGCGGCCAGGGAGCGCTGTTGACTTGGGCGAGATTGCGCCAGCTCGGTTATTTGCGCCCGGCTATACCTAGACCATATACGACGGCCTCCCCACCCGTGCATCAGTCTTACTCGCAGAGCAGCGATCAGCTCGGTCTACACACGAGCTCTCCCTCTCGGCGCGGCTGCTTAGCCCTATCCGTACCTATATACCCTCGCCCACCATATCCACTTTAGCGCCTCCCTCCCCCTACTCCCGCGACTATTGATTTAGAATTTTTCAGCTGCGTAGCCTTGAGAAGCCGTCGTTTGTCTTCGCTTTACGTCACTTATCCCGTTAAATATGTATGCGGCCGCGCAACTGTCCAGAGCACCAGCCGCGTCCGGTTCGATGTTATTTCTCTTCATATTTCAGTAGAGAAGCACGCGAGAAAGCGTATACAGTCGAGCGAGAGGCAGTCTTATTATTTGGGGAGGGGGCAGTTTGAAAAATCGACGCTACGCCATACGACGACAACGACGTAGTCCGAGGAAGGGCGGGCTTTTCGGCCGAGCTTTACTTATTCACACGCGATCGGCCGCGAGTTGCGGTATTAATTATCACCTTAATTGAAATTTGAATCAAGTGCTCACAGTTGTCGAACAAATCTAATTAATTTATTACGATAGCGTCAATTAAACTTTGGTAATAAAGCAAGTAAAGCTCTTTACGGGTAATACATATATTTATATAGATATTAGGGAAACAATAAAAAAATATCGTCGTTTTGAAGTGGAGGAGAGGAAGTAAGGATGTGTCATTAATTGGACAGCTGTTTGGACAGGCTCGTTTTCTTTTTTTTTTTCAAAATTTTAATGAGCGTATAAAACCGAAAGAGCCGTTAATTAGTAGTTTGCTCCTTGAAAATTTAATTATAATAAAAATCAATGAGAGCGCGTAGTTAAAGGCGAGAAGGAGAGAGCGAGGGGTATTCCAGCTAACCGATGGCTATATTTATAAGAGGACAATTTTCTGGCGGGTGCTCGGCTCGTGAGCAAGCCCCTCGTCCTTGCCCTCAAAGAATTTTCCCAGTATTTCTTGCCGGCGTCTAGGGGCTATATAAGGCCGGTGCTTCTTGCTCATCGAGCTCTTGTTAGCTAGTCGAACGGGCCAGGCCCTCCTTTACCGTACACGTATACATCTATACTACCGCGCCTCGGGGGGCTATATAAGACACACAGAGAGCAGCCGGTCTCGGGGCCATCCCTTAGCGCCGGGCCACGCCTGTAATAGCGGCAATTTTTCCAGCGTTAATTTCATGCAAAAGTTTGCGAGAGCAGCAGCAGCAGAGCCGGCGAGTCGCGCACGGCCCCGCTGCTATTAGTCTTTTTGGCGCTGCCGGCGCCACACGACCTCCGGAGCTTATATATTACACGGCTCCTCGGGCTGCAGATGGGGAGAAAAAAAGGCCGCTCTTGCTCGCGCGTTCAAGTCGACGGAGACAGGCCGGCCAGCTGTGCGGTATCGCCCGGCTAAAAAAAAACGCCAGCCGGAAAATATTTAAAGCACACCCCTCTACTCGCAAAGCCGAGCGCGAGCGGGTTTCTCTCGCGCAGTACATGCCGCTTTTACGACTAATGAAGAGCTTCTACTCTCTCGCTACTGTAGCCTTCCCCCCACCCCCTCTCGCCATCCAACGGACCGACTATCCTCACTAATTTCACTACCTTGGAACTTTGGACTCGACGTGTAATTTGCCACTGACTTTGATGCGATTACGATCAAAAGATGCAGTCGTTAAGTGCCCCCCCCCCCCAACTCCGAGTGCGCCTCTTTCCGTTCATTCGGAAAGATTCGATTTATCCTCCCTTTTTATCCTTCTTTCCTTTTTTATCTGTTTACATTTATATATATCGGACACGCATTTGCTGACCTTTGAATACTTTAAAAGTTGGATCGACTGCGATAGACGTCGATACGGCGTATGAATAATATTGACCCAGCATTCAAAATTCATAGCTTACTTTCGCCGTATACGAGCGTTGTCGTTTTTTATTTCGTCTTTGTTTTACATTTTGCAGACGTACAAAAGTAAAATCGTTAAGCTGTTGAGTGTACGAGGCGAATTTTGGCTTGCTAAGAAAAACAAATGCTTAAAGTTGGATGAAAATTGCAGAGTGGCAGTTAGGTTGCTGGATATAGGTGGAATGACCTCCTCTTGTTAGTCGAAATTATGAAAAATTCATTCCTTTTAGTGCGGGCTCTTTTCTCCTTCTTTCCCACTCTCTTTTTTTTCCTGAGATCTTTCGAAGAATTTAGCACGCATAAAAAATATTGCCGTCCCGCTCGGTAGATAGGGCCCTGCGAAAATACGTTTGGGCTCGCTCTCTCACTTGTGTTAAAGGTTTAAAAAGGGGGAGAAGCGGGCGAGAGAGAAAGTAAAAATCTTTCGGATTTTCGAGAGAGAGAGAAGAGGCTTTTCTCATTCTCTCTCTCTCCTCTTACCGTGAGCCGTTTCTCTCGTGCATCGAAAGCCCAAGGCATATATATATACCGGGAGGCGCGCGCCCGATTTGCAACTCCTCCAGGCGAAGCCTGCCGCGTCTCGATCGGCAGTAAAAACTCGGAAACGAGAGAGCCCGTCTTTCTCTCTCTTCCCTATCTTTCTCTCGTCCTTGATTCGCCGCCGAGAATTTCTCGGCTCCTTTTTCTTCCTTCGAGGAAAGCAAATCGTGGGGCATATCCGCGAGGCGTGCGGTTTTACGATACGTTATAGAAAATTACGTTACAGCTGCTCGGCAATTTAACTCCGACATCTTTTTCCTCTTCCCATATCCCCCTCCTTCCAACTTTCCGGCGTTCCGTTCGACCCCAACCGTTGTCGACTTTATCCCCTTTGGCCAAGTATCACCGACTTTTCTCAATTGCCTCATTATAATGGAACACGCCTGCAGTAGTATAGACTGTTGAGTGATTTAAATTATCCGCGTTTTTTCACTCTACGCACACGCGCTTGTGTTAGTTTTTTATATGTTTACAAATTATTTGAGAAAATCGTGACGCGTCGTGAGAGAGGCGAAAGCTCGATTTATCAAAAGAAAATGATTTTTATGAGAATCATAGCGCTAGTGACGGAAAATATTGGAAAAATCAAATGAATAGGCACGTGTGCATGTACGCGTGTTGCGTGAATATGTGTGTGTGAGAGAGTTATATAGTATAGTTATAGAAAAGAAGCTGGCTATATCATAAGCTCGATTCCCTGATCCAGGAGTTTTTAATACGACTTGCCAATAAAACGTTATATTCCCGTACAACACCATTGAAATTCCCGCGGGGGGATACACAGTTGTTGAAGCAGACACGCGCATGTATATATACGTACGAATGGAAGAGAGAGAGAAAGCGCGCGGAGTAGAGCAAGAGAGAGAAGAGTGCCTCTTCGCATTTCCGTGCTGCTCGTCTTCGATTGGGTCGGATTCGTATATAGGTCCGTCGAGCCGGGGATAACAGTATTCCTGTCTGCCTGTCTGCCCGGCCGTCTCTTTCTTTTTTCTCTCTCTCTCTCTCCTCTCAAACGGCCTCCTCACCCCCGAGCTCTCCGCCCAGCCACGCTCTAGCCATCCTTTCTTCCCCTTCTCTCTCTCTTGCTCGAGCCACCCAGCGGCTGTGCTGTTCTCGTTTTTTGCACGTATTCGAAGCTCCGGCATTGAGAAGTTGACCAAGTCGTTGGGCGCGTCGAACATTGAAACAGCTCGCGCGCGCCCCACTAGCCGGGGCCACGACCCAACAATCGACGGCGCCCCAGCTATTTTAGCTGCGAGAGCAGAAAGAGAGAAAGAGAAAGAGACGACCTCCTCCCGCGGATCTGGCTGGCTCAACTTCCCGGCGGAAACGATCGAATCTTACGATTTTTACCTTTCTCTTACCCCCACCTCCTCCTCCTCCTCCTCCGACTCTACTCTATCCGTTTCTCTCTTGTTTCTTTTTTACTTTTACAATTACTGCTTTTTCTCCTTGAACACTAAAAATAGGAAATTTTCGACCACTTATTTTTCTTCTTCCGAAAAGCGTTTCGATCTTCACTCTCTTTCTCTCTTTCCCTTTCTCTCTCTCTCTTGCTAACGCTGTTTACCTTTAAATTGATTCTTCAAATCTGATTTTTGGATCCAAGTTTGGAAAAGTCGTTTTCTTTCCAACTACTTTGTCCGTGATATCTAAGTGACCTTCGAGACGCATGTACTCTGGAGAGAATTTACCATTGTAATTAAGCGATTGCAATTCGGAGGAAATTCTTAAGTTTGAGGTGGAATGTCATTAATTGAGAGAGAACTAGTTAATGCCGTACTTTGCAGTTTGCACTCGTAGATGTAATTAACAAAACTTGCTTCGCGCTCTCCCGCGCAATTACATATAGCTCTTGTGTCTAGCTCGAAAATCATTACATCGACGTCGACAAGTAATTCCCCCCCCCCCAAACCGGCTGCATTTATCGAAATAACAAAATGTTGGAGAACGAACGATCCATATGGATTTATTTATAAGACGGTAATAGACATTCTTACATCGGTTTTGTGGTGTGTTACAATGTTTTTACTTTTTTTTCAAAGTTTCACCTTTGTAAGAAAGAAAAGTACACGTTAGCCGCGCGCGTGTTCCGCGTGTTTTTTTAGATTACATCTCTTTCGGACTGTAAATTAGATTGTATAGCGGGCGGAACGAAATGCTTGCTTTAAATGAATTACGCGAATGGAAAAACATTTTCACGCGAATGGCTTGAAAAAATATAAGCCTATGAGCGCTTGGCTGCTGTTCTCGGAGAAGCTCCGAGGGCTGAAACATTTCTAAATCAAAATATTGCGTTGGAGAATGCCGGGAGAAAGAGGTAGAGCGTGTGGGGAGGGCTTCAGTGTTTTGCGAAATAATATCGTCTCTTGTTTCGAGAGCTTTTATTCTCTCGGCCGGATTAGATTGCCGGGAGGTGCGCAAATGCTCATGAAACATTAATACAATCAGTTTGCCGGGAGCACACATACGGAACAATTGCGTGCACCCTCTCCCCCCCCCCCACAAAACCCCCGGATCTTGTGTCTAGTGTAACACTCTGGAGTGTGAAAGAGAGAGAGAGGAGGCGTTATCACGGGCGCGAGTATACGCACCGGCGGACAATGGATTCCTCGGCTAACAGCAAAGCCGGTTTTGATACCCTCCTGCCAGCCATAAAGCGTAGGAATTTAAAACAACAGCACGCGCCACTTTACCACCCGCCCGCAGAGGCCTGTCTCTGTGGGGGTGTGTATGTGGCCAAAGAGGATGATGGGACTGATAGCCAACCCTGCTGCTGCTTCAGCTGGCACAAGCCGAGCAAAAAGAGACCTTCTAGAAAATCCTTCTCCTTGTGTTTCGCCAAGAAATTGAATGATAGCCCTCGTCTGGCAGCTCCCTCTCTCCCTCTGTTACTCTCTCTCTCTCTCTCTCTCTCTCTCTCTCTCTCTCTCTCTCTCTCTCTCTCTCTCTTCTTGGCTCTTACTTCCTTTCCTCCGGTTTACTTTTTGTCATCCACACTGCTGGGCGCGCCCGTTGTGCAAACATAGCTCAGCTGCAGTGCTCGGGCATCCGAGAGGCTATAGACGGGGCCGAGGATATGGCTGGGCACGGCTGAGACAGGGGCTGAGAGAGGGACTGGCCGTAGCGGCGAGCGGAGGAGGAATGGGCTGGACTGGATGAGAGAAGAGCAGGGCACAAAGAAGTTCACGGCTCTAACGAGAATCAATCGCCTTTGAAGCTCCGCGCGTTCCTCGGCTTGAAGGCTAGGCAACGCCGAGCTTGGGGGGGTTGGGGCGGGGGTGTCTGAGTCGAGAAGGAGAAGTATAGCAGGAGGAGGAGCGCCGGTGCAAAAAGGCGTGGAGCTGGAAAAAGAAGGAGCGACGGGCCTCTGGCGCGGTGAAAAAGGGAAGAAAGCTCCCAGTGGCGCGCGGCCTGCAGTCTCGCTCCAGCGGAGAGCCTGGACAGCGGCGAAAGCAAGATGGATGTACGCCGCTGCGCGCGAACCGGATAGCGCGAGCGTACGACGCTCAAGACCCGGCGCGCGAGGCCAAGTGGATGGACGTGGTTATCCGCGGCCGGCCTGCAAAAACCCTTCCTCGTAATTTACTTGCGAGCGAGCGCCCAGAGGCCCTGGGACGACCAAGGGCCGCTGGAGACCGCACGATGGGAGGGCGGCTAAACCGGTCTTTGGCCGGACTAGCGTACGACGCGCAATTTCACTCTGCACGGGTTTCGCGTAAATTTGTAAAAAAGAACGACACGACCACCATCCTTACTCCGGCCGTTCATCTGCGCTCTTCCTGTATACGTATCCACCTCAGGGCCGCAGCTCGATGCTCGTCCTCGAACTCTGCCAGTCTTATGCAACGCGTGTGCTCAGCTTAACGCGTTAAAAGCACTCTGGGCTTTTGAGAGAGAGAGAGAGCTACAGGTTTAGCGTATTCGTTTCATCATATTTTCAATTAGTTTCGCGCACGGCGAAATTCCAGCCTTCAACGCGTACACATTTTTCTACTTCGTACATTTCTCGCTGGCTCTTCGTCCACGTCATATAACGTAACTGCGCTGTACGACACGTTTAAGTGGCTTTAATTAAGCGCATATTTTTTTCAATTCAAGTATTTGTATGAAGCGTAGTGCGTACGCGACACGCGCTAAGTGAGATAGAGAGAAAGAAAGCCGGAGAGGAGCTGTCCTTTCGACGAAAAACTGTGAGCCCGCTTAATTACAATATGCAAATTATGAATGGGAAAATAATAATTCAGCAGCAACAGCCGCGGCAACATAGTTGCGACTTGGGAGGAGAGAGAGAGAGTCAACAGGAGCGCGAGGAGTAGGAAAATTATGAGCGGAGCCGCGAATAGAGATGGAAAGCGTAGGCCGAAATGGCATAACTATACGGGCTTGATTAGGTTAGAACATGCTACGTCGCATGAAGCAAGACAGAGGGATGGGGGTGGTGGTGTTAGGGGTGGAGGGTGAAAGCGCACCTAATGCCCATTCGTTATATCCACAGCGTCAAATTCGTATCCATTAAAGACAGTCGTTATAGCGGGTAGGTAGTGCAGGTGGTAATCCATCGTAACCCCGCCCTCATCCCAAATAGCCATTCCGCTCCAAGTGTATATTCTGCCGCTGGTGCTCTCTCCCTCGTAGTGGCCCTCGTGCCGCGCCACCGCAGCTCCAGTAGCTCGCCCAGAGGGGGAGAGCGAGGGAGTAGCTGACTCGAGTAGTCGTCCTCTCTCGAATGCTCCGCGTAGTTCGCCAGGCTGTATGTTGCCGGCGGAACCTCCGTCCGATATGTGTACATATACTTATATGTAGCCTCACTCTCTCTCTGTTTATACGTCTGTGTACAAAGGGACACCTAAGTCACGTACGCCTATATAGTCCGCTGGTACACGTGTACACAGATAGAGAGGGGGGGGGGCAGGCTAAGGCGAAGGAAAGCTAGAGAGAGTTAGCGAG
The DNA here is from genome assembly GCA_030522585.1 of Anagyrus pseudococci. Lineage (NCBI taxonomy): Eukaryota > Metazoa > Arthropoda > Insecta > Hymenoptera > Encyrtidae > Anagyrus > Anagyrus pseudococci. The sequence goes on along the minus strand of JAPYYQ010002124.1, from coordinate 8,126 downwards.
AGCTACCGCCCGACAAGACCTTAATCGCGCATTTGTTAGGTAACTGGGCGAACGGGCATGATTGCGACTCCGTGTCCTACCGCCCAGAGCCCCACCGCCGCCTCCTCCTCTTCCTTTAGCTTCTCCTCTTACCCACGGCGACCTTTCCTCTACAGCGGACACCAGCGGCGGCGGCAGTGGCGGCTCAGGTGCGCTTTACGATCTGTCGAGGCTATATTTTCCTTTGTGAAATCAATAATCGGAACGCGGGAGGCGCTGCTTTATGCGGCTCGTAAATCGTTTTATTAAATTCCCGGGGCAGAGCACCGAGTGTGCTCTGATCGCGGCCACTTTTCCCAACATGCCGACTGCTGCCTTTCTCTCTCCTTACACACATTCCTGTAAAAACCATAACGTTATGCGGGGATAAAGCGAATTCATTAAAATATTCACGGCTTTTGTACTTGTCTGCTTGCAGATCATCAGATGCCCATGCTGTCGGAGCCGATACAAAACGTCACGGTGAGCGTGGGCAAGGACGCCCTGCTCGCCTGCGTCGTTGATAAGCTCGGAAATTATAAGGTAACGCCTGCACCTACACCTCCCCCCGTCCCTCTCTGACCAAGTATACGCTCATTAATTATTCCCGCTAATAGTCTGGTCCTCGTTACCGGGCTTCTTCTTTCCCTCCTACTTTTGTCCTTGCGTTTCGTATTTCATACCCCCCTCCATTCGCGGCTGCCACTTCAGCTTTCCCCGTTAAAGTCGGGGAGGAAGGGATAAAATTGAAGAGCACGCGCGGATCGTTACTATGTATATACACCTGCGCGCGTTCTGGCTTATTTCAAACAAATAAAACTTATTCCCATTCCAACGGGGGAGACACGATAATGGCGAAATTTTATATTAGTTGTGTGACACGACCGTATACGTGGCTTATACAATATCGTTGCAAACAACGTTTCTCTCTCTCACTCTTTCGCGTGCTTTCGGCTTATTTTACGATTTTACGATAAAAATCAAAACGTCTTATTCGGCGACACAACAATTTTACGCCGGCTCTCGCGAATTTGCAAATGTATTCTCCTCTATTATTGTATTTCTCGCTTGCAAGTTTATTCACGTGTATTATATATTGCATACGTACGACGGACTAAAAGTAATAACAAAGCACGAACTTGGCCGCGCCTAGTTTTTAATTGCGAATTCTGGAATAATATGTGTATTAAATTATAACCGAGAGGCGCGTATTAAGAGCGTTAGCGCCGCGGAGTATGGCAAAACTAAAATTATTTCGAGCGCTTTTCTCCAAAATTGCTGTTTACACAAAAGTAATACGAGAGACGAGTTTGAGTAAGAAACGCACTTTCGCTGCAGTCTGGCAAGGTTTTTCGGTAAGAGACGTTATTAACTCGTGTCAAAGTGCAGGCGCGCGTGTTTATTTCGAAATTTTTCCTAGGACAATTCGCCGCGGAATATTTTCGGTTTTAAAAAACTAGACGGCGGGATGAGTCAAAGGAAAATGCTGGGCGGGATAAGAGGCGTAAAAGCAGTAGGTATACAGAGCAGAGCGCGAGCGCGCGTCGCAGAAAAAGAGAGCGTCTTCGCAGCTGGATGACATAACTTGCTGCGCTGCTAATGAACGCTTTCACACCCAGTCACGTTGTTAACGATGCCCCGAGACATCTACCGCGCACGTTTGAAGCATTAACTTTATTCCTTTGGAAAAAAGGGGAAAACATATATATATATATATATGGAAGCTGGTGTAGCTGGCTCTTCTTTCTCTCTGTCTCTTTATTTATATATATATATGTAGGACGGAGCGCGAAATGTATATAGGCGACATAAGGAAAAAGGAAGGCGAAACGAGGAGAGAAAGAGAAGAGGGCCCTCTTCAGAGCAGAGCAGTCGTATAGCGAGGTGGCGTCTGTGGCACAGTAGCTCGCGCGAGAAGAATGAGGATGAGATGGCGGCCAGCGGCGGCGGAGAGGAGCGTGCGCCAGTCCTAGCGCGGCCTGGCTCTCGTAATCCTCCCGCGGCGCAGCCTCTCTCTCTTTTCCTCCCTTTTTCTGCCCTTCTCCTTCTCTCTCTCTCTTCTTCTCGCAGCGCGACAAATGCGGCCCGCCCGGAATTCCCGGGTGGCTAGCGGGAGAGCCGGAGGCCCCGACCGTGCCCCCCCGCGCTCGGCGCGTGACACGCTCCCGCGTGCAAATGGGAATTACACCGCTTGCATTTGCGCGACTTATTCGGCGTGTTCCGCATACCCAAGAAAGGCCCGCCGCCACTGCTGGCCGCCCGAGCCCCTGGGTTATACACTTACGCCGAGCTGGAGGAGGACGAGGGGGGCAGAGGATGGAAGTCTCGGGGCCGGCACATATATTGGAAACGCCCCCGGCGGCCCCGGACTTGCGAATTCGATTTTCATAAGGCGCCCGGCGCCAAGTCGATTCGGCGCGGATTGCACTTGAAATATCTCGACGCTGAGATAAGAGCACTCCGGGACACTTTTTCGGCTCGCCCCCCAGCCGCCAAGACCTCCCCTACTGCCACCACTACTACTACGACACCGTCTTACCTCTTCTTTTCTACTTTGGCCCTTTCTCTTTCTCTTTTTCATCCGCTGCTACAGCCACACCTCTCTTCTTTTTCCATCTTGTGCTTGTGATATCGCTCTGAAATTTTCATAAAAGCCTTCTGCCGAAAGATTGTCGCTGTGGCACCAGACCGGGAGAGAGAAAGAGGAACAAGAATCTTTTGGTTGAATTTCTTCCCCTCGTTGAGTTTTCCTTGAGAAAGACATAATTCTGCTTAGATTTATACCACCAACGCGTCAATTCAAACACTTTATTCAATTCCCTTACCTTCCCATTTCTCCGAGTATACTTATTCTTTCAAAATTCATACATGAGGTCGTAAATAAAAAAAATGTGTTTCTTCTTGCATATTTCAGGTTGCATGGGTTAGGGTCGACACGCAAACAATTCTATCGATACACACGAATGTGATAACGCAAAATACTCGAATATCGCTATCCTACACTGACCAGCGTACCTGGTATTTGCACATAAAAAATGTTCAAGAGGAGGATCGAGGATGGTACATGTGCCAGATAAACACGGATCCGATGATAAGTCGACAAGGTTACCTCCAAGTTGTCGGTAAGTTCAACAATAATATTTTCTTCGGTTTTTTTTTCTTTTCTTTTGTTCTCTCAATCCCTTCTCCTTTTCTTTCTGTTTGACCTGCGGTTATTTGAGCATTGATTTCTATCCTGCAAACTTATTTATCCTTAAACAAGGCATGTGTCTCGGAAAAATATAGTGAAAATACAGGGTCGGAGGGTATAAATTTTGATTGAATAAGGGTAATTTAAAAAAAAAGAAGGAGAGAGGTAAAAAAAGGCGAGGGTATTAGTTCACGTCGAGAGTTACACGGTGCGACGGCTAGAAATCAAGCGAATGACATATATTGAGGGGCTGCAATTTTCTGCTCTCACGTCAGTTCCTCTTAATCATCGTTTCTGATGACAGTGCCGCCATCCTTCGTTACCAAGGAAACCAGCAGCGACATGGTCGTACGGGAGTCTTCGAACGTGACGTTGACTTGTAAGGCTACCGGATACCCCGATCCCTACGTCATGTGGCAACGCGAGGATGGACGCCATTTCAACTACAACGGCGAATTTGGTAAGCACCACCTATATATATTTCCGGTTTATTGCTTCCTCTCCCCTCCCCTCCCCCCCCCCCTCGTATCGGATTAGCGAGGCGCTATCAATGTCAAGCCAACTATCTTGCGAACAAAAAGGTTATTTCAAAAGGGCTTGCTTTTAATTAAGACTTCATTAATTTCGTTATTTCCGTTTGCGGGCAGTAAAAACTTTTCAGCGCCACGCCGCCGTCAAAAAGTTTCTTTTTCATTTTACAGTTAACAGTGTGTACGCCATTATACCTGTCCCTCTTAATTAATTTTTTGGCGACTTTTAACGATAATCCTTTTTATCATCCGTAAAATTTTCAACTTACAATTCATGCGCGCGCGCGTGTGATAGCCCCGGCGTTCCCCATTTTCTTTTTTTCGCTGCCTCGCCTCCTCCCGCCCCAGCAACATTTTTTTTTATCGCCTTCGTAATTAACGTAAAAATTGATCATTTTTTTCTTTCTCCCCAATTGTCGTGCTTTTAATTGCTTCAACTTACTTTCACGTGTGTGGACAATTAAATCCACGGCAGTTTGCATGACCCTATAATTTCTACAAAACTTTGTGAAATACAAATTTTAAATCATTTCGAAATTCGCTTCATTACTCACTTAGCGTGCGCCGGCGAGTTTAACTTTTCTAATAAATTCATTTCCAAAAGGACAAACATTAATTTTATTTTCGACATTTATTCGTGACGTTCTATTAGCCGAATATTATTCGAATATATATGTACGAGCGCTCGGGCTACGGGGGATTTTCGAATTCTTACGCCCCGAAACGGCCCGGCCCCGTACAGACGCGTGTTTCGAAAGGCTTAGAGAGCCGCAGCTTACGCGCATCTGTAGATACGCCTTTGGAAAATCTCGAAGCACGACACGGCCATTTATCCCCTACGCATAGCCATAGATCTTGAATTATTGAACGGATACAGGAGGGGAAGGAAGGGTCTCGAGGGTGGCAAAACATTTGAATCCCGTCAAGCGTCGGGTACGGGCGGAAAAAAGGGGATCGTCCCCGATAAATCAATTCGAGGCATGAGGAGCGAGAGGACGCGGCCGCGCGCTCTCGGCATCGGAAATGAGCGAGTTGACGCTCGTGTGCGCCCTGGCTGGGCGTAACTCACTCCGTACTTGCGCGGGCTCAAGCCCCCCCTGGCTATACCGTGGCTGTGTGTGAGCCTGGCTTCCGTCGGTTCGGAAACCTTCAAATTTCGGAATCCGTTCGGCGAGGCCGCATACTTGTCCCTTCACCGCCGCCGCCGCCGCCGATGTAACCCGCGCTCGGCAATCAATTATTGCTGGCCAGCCCGCGCGGAGAATCGAAATTCGAGCCAATCCATGCGGTTGAGCACTTGGCCCCGCGCGCTTCCGTCGACATAATTATTCAGCCGCGAGTAACGCGCGGCTACGGAAGCCCCGGTTTTCGCGCCTTTTGCGCGCATTAGCCATCCACCCCCCTGTCGCGCTCTCGGTCAAAATAAAGCTTTAACCCGGCGACCCTCAGCCCACCCCCAGACCACTTTTGACCCTATTCTGCATCGCTCAGTGTTGCGCTTCAGCGATGTGCATGACGTGAAACTCAATTTTTTGCCTTGCCTTCTCACGCGCTCGTGACACTCTCTCTATCTCTGTCTCGACCGCGACACAACCGTGCACGTATGTATAACGTGCGTATAGGTGCGTGGGCTAGAGATATGGTAAATGAGCGGGGCCGAGCATTTTTAACAAAGTCACTTTGAAAGCCCCGAGTTATTCATACGAATTTGTGACGTCAATGTGTATTTTTAAATAATCTGCATATTTACGGCGATTCTTTTTTTATTATTATAAATTCGCTAAATATTTTTAACGATATTCTTAAAAAAAAGAGAAAAAAAAGAACGGCGAGGTATGCCGATGCCTTTATTATCTTGCGATACGCTATTAGAGTTCGTTATTTAGAATTTCGCGCGTTTATTATTTTAAATATTTGCATATGTAAATTTAAAATTTAATGCCTTTAAAAAGCATTTTTTTAATGGTTTTGCTCGTCGTCCGGGGCGCGCGGCGCAACGCGTTTTAATGATTTATTTCTTTGTCATCTTTTGTCATTTCGCGGATGAAGTCGGAAAAATAATCAGGTCTCACTCTCTCACCTGCCATCGGTTCGCGGAATATATTCATATTTATGAACGATTTTAAATCGTTCGATATTCTAAACTAATATCATATTTTAATTTTAAAATGCAAATATATTCTTAGTCGCAATTAATAATTCAAATGAATCCATCAAATTATTATAATATTTTAATAACGTTCGCTGCGCCTCCCCGAATAATGTCAATAATTACACGTTCTACGGTAAAAATATAAATGGCTTTTGTTAATACTTTGCCATCGACTATACACACACATGCGCATATACACGCTGACGCGGGCCAAATCAATCTTCGGGCTACATTGAAGATACTCGCGATTGTTGCTCGCGATCCCATTGCGGCGTTGCATGTGAATTCTGCATCTCTGGCAAGACGTTTCGGGGCTTTTCGATTGACCTACAAATCTTCAAGAATGTCCCGAGTGCTGATATAAGCCCGCATGCTACGACATTCGATGGCAATGGCTTACCTTACGACAATAAAATACGTATTTTTAATATCGAGTCGAATCTTTCTATTCCCGATTCCCGCTCTATTTCTGCATTCGATGATAAACATTAATTTGTTAACATTAGCCTATAAACTTTTTTCCAAGGAAACATTATGTAAACACGTAGATGATAATGGAACATAATTATCAATCCTTTTAAGTACTTAGTAAAATTATATTTATTTTTAACTCGCGGTTGACAAGAGGGAAAAGCTATAGAGCACACTTCCCGTATCATCCATTACATTTGTAGCTTTCCGATTCATCAAATCTGACGCGTAACAGTAGACGCGAAGCCTACGATCAAACGCTTTTCTGATTCTTTGACGTAGGCACACAGTTCCACGAAGATACTTAATGTTGATTAATGTTTTCCGCGTTGGAAACAAAACAAAAAAAATAATTCCTTTGTAAACTGTGAAATTGATAATCGCGAAATAAAAAAATATAATGTTTCCGCAACAATAATAACAAAAAGAAAAGTAAAACTCGTTTTATTACTTTTTTCATTCGATTTTCCACTATACAGCTTCGAAATCTTAACTCGATTTTACGCTTCCTTGCTTTCAGAGCCCAAACTATAACGCGAATAGTACATTTGCCATAAAATATAAAGTATTGATAACAAAGTATACTTTGGAATTTCGTAGACTTATCGTATTTTGCAAAAGTAATTTTAAATTGTCACTGATAATATTGTACGAGTGTAAAGAGCAAAGTATTAACACGATTCGTGTCGTATGTGTGTTTTGCGATTAAGAGAAATATTGAATAAAAGCCGTTTAGTAAAGCTTGGGGAATGTCGGTGCATTACTGACTGATGCGTTGCTCTGGAGAAGAGAGAGAGAGAGAGAAAGAGAAGAACCTCTTAAGCCATTACTCGCAGCCCGATACTGCCTTTAGCCAGCATATAGGGAAGCTTCGGGTTGCCCTGGACGCCGGCGGTGTACAATCGCGTGTGGCGGCGCTTTTTCTCCGGAAAGCTCGGTTTTCTTCTTCGTCGTCGCTTTTCTTCTTACCCGACCCTCCAGTTCCCCCCTCCTCGCCGGCTGCTGCAAAAATGCGACAAAAATGTTTGGACACGCGACGTCGCGCGAGGAAAGGAGGAGGGGGTGGGGAAGAAAGCGAAGAGACGAGATAAATAAAATAAAGCCGCGAGTTGGGCAAAAGGATGAAAATGCAGGCTGAAAAGAAAAAGGCTGTATATAAGGGCTTGGAGGGTGTGTGTGTGTGCCGACAAGTTTGAGAAAAACAGGTGCGGGGGAATCTAAATCAAAAGATATAGTTTCCGGGCGACGCGACTTGGTAACTAATGGCACACTATCAAACAGCAAAATGATTCTCTGCGACTCCCGACAGAAATGGGGGAGAAGAGCAAACTTAATGGACGGTGAAATCTATTGAAGCTACTCCTATTACTTTTTTAATTAAAAAAAAAAAAGAATAAAACAGGGGAGAACGAAAAAAGTAGAGGAGAAAAAATGAAAATGTATATTGTGCGCGAAAAATGTAGGATATCATTAAAAATTTTGCGTGGATATGCGTTGGTATTTAAATAATTTTATTGTAATAAAAATAGTACGCTGTAGTGGTTGAAAAATTAAAAGCCGTAGTCAAAAGCAACCCCTTTTTTATGCGTAGAGAAAGGTACAAACATTTGTTAATGGATCGCAACGGAAAAACCAGGAGCAAAGATAATTTATAATTTGCATTCACAGTTAACCCATTAAATCCTGAGCCGAATCTAGGCGAGATAGCATCCATCTAACTATCTGAACCGTGTCTTTTTGTAAAAAAAAAATACCCCTATTTTTT
>JAPYYQ010002123.1:0-22767 GCA_030522585.1 Anagyrus pseudococci | reverse complement strand
TACTTGTTTATATAAACATGTAATATGATACCCTCGCATATCGTAGCGCCGACTCCCCCCTCCAGTAGCCGTCTCTCCATACCAGCTTATATACTACTTCTGATTGTTGATTTAGGCTAAGTAAATAACGGCTGATTTTCAATGAAACGAATCGGGCTTTGAGACTCAGCCGACACGCTGTCGATTTTGCAATACAAGAGACGTAAGCTTGAGATCTTTGTCTTTGGAATTGCAGTCGTACAATTTCTAATGGCGTTCGAGTTTATAAAGTAAAAAGTGTTTCAACAATAAAATAAAGCTAATCAATTATGGTATGAAAATTATTATATGAATAAACGCAAACGCCTAAACAGTATGAATGATTTATTGTTAGTTAAGAATTAGCTTTCCCACACGTTTTAACGTTGCTCGTTGAAAACTACGCGCAACCAAGTATACTCGAAGAATGAAAGACTCGCTAAGACCGTTAATATGCAAAACCAAAAAAAAAGCAAGGCGAAGGAATGGAGGCGAGAATAAGAGTAACGCGGAGATTGCGAAAGCAATAAACAAAGAGCCATTGAGCGCCCCTGCAGCGGATATATGAGTATATGTGTATGTTATATGCATATATCAAGCTGTTAGTATATTAAATCGATCTTGCGCTGGTTTTAAGAGAAGCTTCTTACTGCTTGGATCCCGATCCTCGTCGGCTTCGGTGCACAGAACACGGGGGGCGCTTAGCCACGAAAAATCGGATAGCCGAGGATTCGATCGGTCGTGAGAGATACGCGCGTCAATGCGGCGCGATTGCGACTCACGGGCACGCTCTCTCGCCGAGCGTGTGGCAGCTGCGCGCGTGGGTGCCTGAATAAAAATCACCGCTGCCGCGAAATCACGAGTCTGCCGGAGAAGTAGGGAGATGTTATGGGAGGAGGGGGAGAGAGAGAGACTGTCCTTTAAGGTTTGGCGCCTCGATGATCGCTGCTATACGGGACTTACCGACGTTACGTGAGCTCTGGAATTTTTGCTGAGGACTGTGTATGTACGTCTGTGGGGTTGGCCTGATTTTTTAGTGGGCTTGCTTCGATGGATTTTTTAAATTTTAATTTGAAGCGCTGAGGTGCGTTGTATGTGGAGCGCGCTCGATTTGTTGAGAGCCGGGGTCTTTTTTTTGATCGACTATTTTCGCTGGTTTTTACTACTGGACTACTTTCGTTTATGTCTTGCGGTGAATGGAGATGTGAGCTTAGTATTTTCAGTATACCGCAGTACATTGATGTTTCAGATTTTACAAAAGAAATAGAGAATATTAGAGTATAATTTTATATCTTAACAAATATACTTTAGTAATAAATTTTAATGTTTTTTTTTACAAGAAGATAAAATATGAGTTGTGTTGCTTATGCAAATGACAAAGTAGTGTAAGACTTTAGATTATTTAAATTAGTTTAATAGAGAGATTTAAATTTATTTTGTTAAAAAGAAGTTTTACACGTGAATGAAGTTATTATTATAATTGTTATAAATTCAAGTTGTGCAGGAAATAGTTATTTATGGAATGCGCTGAGAAAATATTCTAATTCGAAAGAATATCTAAGTGGTAACAGACGAGATTGTCCAGACGTGCGTAATGTATTACATTAGCGCGTTGATTTATTTACGGTTTTATTAACGAGCGATTTTTAGTAAAAGTTTTCGTTTTCGGGAATTTTACTACCTTGTGTCACCGAGTTATACGAGGCACGCTTGTAAATACCTTTGTTTACAAGCACGTTACGTACTACGTGTATCTTGAATTCGTTAGAAATTAATACTTTATTGTAGACTATTTTCATTCTTACTCGTTATTATGTAATGATAAATTTAATAAATAATATAAAGTTACGTATACTTACCATAAGTTTAAATAAAAAAAACTTATTTACAAAATAAAATCGTTAAAATAATTAAAATGAAAATAATCGAAATAACTATGGATAAATCTTTGAAAAAATGTCTTTAAATATGTGCATAACTGGATTCAGAAAAAAATATTTTTTCTAGATAAAAATTTATTTTTATTAGATTTTACTAATGCCATATTGAATCACTCCTTTTCAGAATTGGTAAAACAATATTTTGGGTATGGAAAACAACTTCACATTTTCTTATTCAAACACTTTTGAAGAATACTCACTTGGAGATGGTGGTATTGCAGGTTTTGGAGTCACTGTACAGGTGGGCCTGCCAATTTTTGACGGTGGCTTCAAGCCAGATGGTTTCATTTCTGACATTTTTATCACTACCTATTGTTTATTCACTTTTAAATAAAACTGAAATAAAAAGAGCGCACTTTCTCAAAACACTTGTACAATTTTCTTTAACTGCAATGCACATTTTTATTATTTAACATATGATAATCCAAAATAATTTGTGAAAATATAGGGAGGAAACAGATGACTAAAGAAGTACAGGGAATACATTTGATTAGTACAAATTCTGTGGAGCTACTGACTTGAAATAAAGCGATAGACCTTCTTATATCATTATTTTTTAAACTCAATTATATATTGAATGTTAGGCAGGGGTGTAAATTACATGTAAGACACTAGACACTCCAATGATTATTTATCGGGCCACACAAATGAACTATAATACTCAGAAAAACAATAGGAGATATCAAGTGTACAGGAGGAGAAACAATGTCCCGTAGAACAAGCTGATAGAAACCTGCCTGCAGAGTCTCAGTTAAGCTCTACAGTTACCGGGAGTATCGAGTAAAGGAGTCGAGACTAGCCAGCGTCAACACAACATGCTGTTCAATTATCACCAGGCTCCGGATCTATTTATAGAAAAGCTTCAAGTTGAGCGCAGAATATCGCGATGACAACGACAGCTTCACCGACTCCAAAACTGCCTCGAAAACAAACAGGGCTGGACGCGGCTCTTTCACAGCACTGACAGTCTTGAGAATTGCGACACGAAATCGCGGAACTAGAGCGTCAAAACGCGCAGTGCTAACTAAGAGAACAAGAGAGAGAGAGAGAGAGAGAGAGAGAGAGAGCAAAACTCGCTTACTCCGAAAAAAAATGTGCATTGCAGCAGAGAGGTTAGGTCGTTGTACGACACACACACACTGTGGAATGGAAGAGTGAGAGAGCGCGAGCGTATGATGCGTAGCAGACGCGTTCTTTGCACCGCAGATAAAAAGCATTACCTCCAATCTCAGGAGCAACGTAACAGCGCACACACCCGCGCGACTCGCCCTCGTTCAGTTGTAAAGCAACGCGAGAGTCGATATCAGCCGTTGAACCGCCTTGGCGGATCATCAACTCATGATCTTCGACAACAACAATACTCTCGGGCTCTCTCGTACTACTTTCCCGTAAGCCGCGCGTCGTCAGCAAGCAACACTGCTCTCCTGACGTTTCACCCGCGCGCGCACATGTGTGCACAAAGGATAAGGTGCGCGAGATACTGCCTCTGTGTCGGTGCGAGCGTTTTCTCTCTTTTCCCGCGCGTACGCGCCCGTTAGGTTACGGAGCTTCGGGAAACGGCCGCTAGGGCTTGCCGACCATTGGCGTGTTTGAATTTGGCGAGGATATTTAAAAATGAAGGCCGCGCCATAGCAGCGGCTCCTCTCTCTCTCCTCCCCGTTCGCGTACGCAGATACGCATATTGGCCAAAACCAGGATCGCGCGGGTCGCTGCTGCTCTCTCTCCAGCGGTTAGTCTCTTTTCGTCTCGGCACGTTTTCAACTTTCGGTAAATTAGTCCCAAAATCAGCTGCGCTCGAACGCGAAGACTACGCGCTTGTTGTCGTCGGGATACGGCTGTGCATCGGTAATGCCACTGGCTGGATCCGAAGCGTGTGTGTCCTGACCTGTCCGGCCCACGGGACACGCACAAACGAACATGGAGAAATTTCAACACGTCAGGGCATTCATTTCCGCGGCGAGCGAGTACGCCAAGCATCCCAATGAGGTTTCTGCTTCTATGATAGAAAGGAATCTTGGGGTAAGGACTTCACGAGGCCACGTAGGCTTTTCACATTCATTGTTTGTTACACATTGTATGTTTTCTTTGTTTTTCAACAGGCTCTAAATGCGACGTTGGATTTGAGTGTGTTTGATCCTGGATCTAGCGTATCCGCTGTGTTTTATGTCACACTTCACGAGTTGATGAATGGCTTGAACTCGAGGTCAAGTTTGATCTGGAGTTGTGTTGAACTTTTGCAGACGGCTTGTAAAAACTCTGCTGCAAGACAGGCACTTATTCACACATACAAATTTGCTCCAATCTTGACCAGGTTGTTGGAAGTAAGTAAAACTCTTTTTAAATCTGAAATATCACAATTTCTTTTATTAACTTTATTTTTGTCTTGTAGGCCAATTTGACGACTGAAAAAAGAATTAGAGTTTTGAAGTTGTTTCAAGAACTTACTTATGGAATTAAAATTTCATGGCAGGAAGCACATTTACCATATTTAATGACAACATTATCACAGTGGGTTACTCAATATAGTGAAGAAGAAATTGTTACACTTTCCTTGGGTGTATTGGTGAATTTATGCTACAAAAATTTACCTGCTGTGTATGCTTTGATGCGCAGTGTCAATACAAAAACATTTCTACAAAGTGTTGTTAAGACCAGAGCACAAAATATTAATATAAGAGTTCAATGCTGCAAGCTTCTAATCATTTTGGAACATGCCAATCCTGATATTTTGGATTCCTATATTCTTGATGTGGCTTTAGTTACTTTTACAAATATCATACCAACATTAAAAAATGAAGATGTATTGCTACTAAGGCATATTGTTGATTTCTTTGATGACATCAGACAAAATGATCGTTTTAGAGCAGTTCTTTTAACTTATCCAAAGTAAGTATCTATAATTTAAGAATCAACTATAATATACTTTGATTTAACTATTACATTTTCTTAATCAGCTATTCCAATGATGTAAAGGCCATCATAGAAACTTTGAATGAAGTTTCTAACAGAGAGTGTGCTGGACTTATAATGGAATTTTTGCTTTCACTCATGAAATTAAAAGTACCAAATTTGGTAACTTTGTATCCCTTAATTGTTAAAACAGCCATATCAAGGGTCACTTGTGAAAGTGTAAGATCATTTAAGAATTTTCATTACTTTTATAAAAGTATAAAATTAATTAATAAGGTGTATAAAAATATTTGATTTTATGTAGGTGTGCTCAAGAGCATTAGCTTTGATTAGGACAATTATAGTAGATTCCCGGAGAACAAAAAATCATAAAGAAGTATCTGAAGAACTGGATCTCTCAGTATTAACTTTGTTAGTAAATAAGGAAGATGATGATATGGAATGTTCTTATGATAATCGGACGATAGAAAACGAAAAAAATTTGACAGAACTCATGCAACTTTTTCAAGAATTAGTAAAAACTCAAAGTTACAGAGCAAAGATTTTTGAAGTTTTTTCAATATCAAGAATGCGGTTTTTGATGAAATCAGTACTTGAGTGCAATAACGATTCAACATTATCAGAAAAACCAAGAAACCTTTTTCAAGTAAGTGAAAATATAAATTGCCATTTTAACTTTCATTAAAATATGTTAACTTTTTTGCAGGACGCATCAACTGACTTTTATATACATGCCTTGGCCCTTGTAGCAGATCTGGCTATTAACAATACACATTGGCTAGAATTGTACACAGAGTTATTGCAGAAGAAACAATTACAAATGGTAATGGCAACAGCTTTATTTACAGGAGGCAGTGAAGTAAAGCAAAAAGTCCTTCAGTTGACATCTACAGTAGGATTTCCTCAAGATTGGTAATAATAAATAAAAATTATTTAAAACCTTATGTACAAGATACTAAGTAATGAGATAATTTTATATTTACAGTATATGTGCAGTTGCAAATTGTATGGTAGAACTAGAACCCTTAGTGTTAGTACAGGACAGAACAAATGTTTCAAAAGTTACTGAAACGTCACTTGTAAATCAAACCCATGAGTCTATGCCATTATTTTCTTTAAGTCAAGAAGGAAGACTTGATGCTTGTATTTCAAAACTTCAATCTTCTTTTGAGGAGAACAAATTAGTAAACATAACTACATCAGCAGTAATGGAATTATATGAATATAAGGTACACTTCTTTTTTACACGCGATTTCATCTAAACAATATTACGTCTAATAAGTAAATTTTTTTTTTTAATTTTATACAAAAATTTTTTACATTATTTTAATAGATGGCAGCAATGAGGCATGCTGAAAGAGCTATGCAGTCAAGTTTAGAAGCAGCCACTAATCATGCTACTGGGCTTCAACATAGATTAGCTCAACTTGTTGCACAATCCAGTCAATTACATCAAGTTTTATTTAATACACAACAATGTTTAGAGGGTACTCAAGCTGAAAAAGTTGCTTTAATCAAGAGGCTTCATGAAACAGAGGAAAAAACTAAAAAAACACATGTTACTCAAGTTCAGGTAAATTTTTTGTTAACTTCACTTTTCATTCCATCATTTTTACTTCATCATTTTTAAATTAACATTATTTTTTAGGAAATCAATGGATTGAAAAAAATTGTCGCTGATAAAGAGTATCAAGTAAACACCTATGCTACTAAAGTAAATGAATTAGAAAAACGTATTGAAGAAATTCCAATACTAGCTGGTAAAATCAAAGAATTACAAAAAGCATTGGAGGAATCAGAAATTAAATTTAGAGAAAGTTGTAATAAAAATCAAGATCTAAATAGATTACTTCTGAAAATGCAAGAAAACGTTAATAAAAAAGATCAGGTATATTGCTGCTATTCCACATTTATTTCTGTAAAATAATTGCTTAAGATTACTATTTTTACAAACTGTATTAATTTTTAGATTATTGAAGAAAGAGAGAAAGATATTCTTGCTCTTAAATTGGAACTGAAACAACAAACTGAACAATGTCGTATGTATCAAGGAGCTTTAGCTGAAAAAGAAGAATCAGTACAAAAATTATCGAATGAATTACACGGTTTAAGTCGCATGCGTGACATGATTTTCGAATTAACTGCAAAAAAAAAGGATGATAATTTATAACATTTCAGTTACAGTGTTAGTTCTATATAATTTTTGTACAATCTACAGTTTTTCTATACGTTTTTGACATACCATTTTATAGAATTTTTAAGTTTTGTGTAAATATAATATTTCATATTTTATCAGATTTTCTTATTTTATAATACATTCTAAATTTATGAACCAAAATCCTTAAATCATTTGAACCAACTTGTGTATTTACGATATTTTATAAATTAAATATATAAGTATAATAGAAATAGTATAACCCCAATAAAGTTTATTGAAATAAATTAGAAGTTGACAATCAATTTTTAAGAAAGGGCAAACAAAAACTAAATTCATATATAATACTATTTTTTCTGTAGACTGTAATCGTAGAATATAAATCTGGAAATATAATATTCTCAAATTTTATATTATAATTTGACTAATATATCAATAATATATTGAGCCATACTTGCTCAACTAATCCTTCTACAGTATTTCAGCAACTACTTTATATTATTTATTTTAGACAAATTTATATTTTTAAGGCAGTTGGTTTTGTGATACATTTTTGCTAAATTTTGGAAATTTATGGAAAGAAATAGAATATATATCAGTCTCTTATGTATAGTCACTTACAACATTTACAACATTTTCAGATTATCCACACAGAATTTTCAATTTTTTTTAAATTTTGTACTACTTTTTTAATTATTTCATTTAAATAAGATTATTACTGTTAAAAATTTGTTTATTGAAACACCTTTTTTGTAATGAATTATAATTACAAAAAAACCAGAAAGAAGAAATTTCATGATCAATAAATTTTATTTCAAAATTTTAAATCTTTTATCAATTATATATTTAACAGTGTTTTTACTCCTAATGAATGAAATTACTAAAAATATAATGCCATTTGATATGTAATTTTGCAATTGTTAAAATTTCTTATTTCAGAAAATAATTGAATGCAGTTAACATTCTTTCATCTTGTTCCAGCAAGACTTTTTTTGGTTTGAGCCTTGAGTGTGCCAAAGTCTCAGCTTGCAAACACACTTATCCATGGCCAAGCTTTTTTTAGTCTTCATGAAAATTTTATTCGTTATTTCGATCGTTTTTTAATTTCTTTTAATAATTCTTCAATACTGTTTATTATTTTTATAGCTGTGCTTAGCCTATACATAATATAAATATTTATAATTCAATGGTACAATATTTAATATTTCAAAATCGTTTTATAAATGATGGAAAATAATTTTATCGTAGAGATTTTCTAAAATTTGTTTTGAAACAAAAACACAATTTATAATTATCAATTCAGTTCAATTCAGTTACATATAATTGAACAATTAAATACATTTTTTATTTGATGCTTAGTGATGCACAAAATATAATTCTTTTTAATTGATACGCTTTTGTGTACATATTTATTGTATTAATGTACATAATTTAAGATATTATCAATTAATTTTTTAGCAATAAAGATATCTCGTTAATATAAATATATACTCTCTCATCTGAAATCGAATATATTTTTGAATATATATAAAATATTAGACTCTTTTAACGGAATAAATATATCACAAATATTAATAATAGCCAAAAATAGAAAAATGGCTTCGATAAGAAAGTTTGTAAACAAATACAGGCGCTATGAAACCATCACGATAAAAATTAAAACGGCAAGTAAAAATATGTCTGGAAAATTCAATAGCCAAAATGACAAAAATATTTTACATGGAATATTGTCAGCACTCGAGTCATTTTTCTTACTCTCTAATTATCGTATTTGTGCTATCGCAGTTAAACTGATGGATAATCTTGAAAAGAAAATACTTTTCATACAATCACAATAATTGCACCATTTTTTTTTAAATCGAAAAATGCAAATTTTCTATATCTGATAGAAAAAAAATTAACGATGTCAATATTTCTATAGAAAAACATAATCTATAAAGCCAGCTTGATTATTAACTAAAATGTGTTAAGAGCAAGACGATGAAGCGGCACATCGCTCATTGCATTGAACTGTGTTCCTTTCAACGATGTTTGTCATCAACTGCTGCCTTTGCTCCAGGGCTGTTCAGTCGCCGAAGCAAAGAGTAAATAAAAGCAATTTGCGCCAAAGTTGATTACCGCAGCTAATAAAAATACAAAATGCCAGCGCGCGAGTGTTTCCTGTTGGCAGAGAAGAAAACAGTTTAAGAAGTTTTTAAATAATTATTTCAACAATTGTATTTGACTAATCGAATACTAACGTGTCCATTAACTATCTGTCCAATGACGTAGGGTGCGAGGAAACCGCAGGCATTCGCCGCAGCATTAGTAATACCATACAGCGTTCCAGCATATCTTGGTGCCAGAGCAATGTGGTTCATTTGGTTTCCCGCATAGACAGCGCCGTAAAGAGAGCCCAAACCAGACAGCATCATCATCACAGTGATGCGATCGCAGCCTGCCCAAATAGCTCCCAAAAAGCTGAGACTGGGTCCCAAAGAAGCCACTGTATTCCACAGCTTGAAAGAAGTTAACGGTGAAATAAGATTGCGGGCAAGCAGAGAATCGGCAATACTGGATATCACTAGGCCCACGATCCACGCGGTTAGATAGGGCAACGCTGAAAGAAAAGCATCTTGTTGCACGTCGAAGTGCAAGATCCGGTCCATGTAAGTGGGTAGCTCAGTCAGTAGGGTGTAAAAAGCCCAAGACTGACCGCACTGAGTGATGGCTATCGCCCACATTGGAAGAGACGTGAATATTGAGAGCCAAGGTACATCGCTATTCTATAAAAAGAAAAAAGCAAAGTTTTAACGGTTTGTTTTTATCGATGTAGCACTTGAGTTAAGAGTTTATTTACCCCTTCTTTGGTTTCAACTAGAGACTCTATGTAAGCTCTTTCTTGAGGATCGATACGTGGATGTTTTGCAGGTGTATCAAACACGAACAACAGCCAAAATACGTACCAAACAATTCCAAGTCCGCCAAATAAGTAAAATGAAAGGGGCCAACCACCCCATAACTCTAGAGAGCAAAGATAGCCACTCAACGGCAAAGAAATAACAGTTCCAAAGTTTGCACCTGAAAAAAACGCTAGTCAGTAAATAGCAGTCGTTTCAAATTCTCATCATACAATATCTAAATACTGACCAGCATAAACTAATGCAGCAAATTTACTTCTTTCTAACGGCGGTACCCAGTGTGCTAACATACTGTGCATAGCCGGGAATGTGACACCCTGAAAAATTATAAGATTGTGTTTAAGAATTCTCACGGTTATCATTTAACCGAAACAAATTTAACGCTTTTCTTTAGTGATTTCCTGTGACTTCAAAATTTAGCCTTGACTGAAAAGTGCAGATAAGTAAAATTTTTTGGAAAATCATAATAAAAAGTAAAATTTAGTAACCATGCGAAATTTGATAAGATAGACAGGTAACATAATCAAAGCATCCGGTTCCACCAAAAATCTAAAACTCGCCTTTTAAGTTTTGGCTACTATTACCCGACTTCAATAGGATCGCGAAATCAGATCCAAGGTAAATTATCGCGTCATCAGCAATTTTTGGTCCTATAAGTCCATTAAGAAATTTTTGCCGCGCGAATTTAATATTAAATATAATCTACTTTGTTATATTTTAAAACAATTCATGTTTTTACCTCTGTAAAACCTTCAGCAATACGAATAACTAAAAATGGGTACAAGCCCCAATAAGCTGCAAATGGACTAACTACTGTTAAAAGAGCAGTAAAGAAAACTCCTAAGCCGTAAACAAATTTTCCTCCAATTTGTTCAGCTATTCTTCCTCCAGGTACATTAGTCATAACATATCCTAAAAAAAATGCACCTAAAATAACACCTTGGGTTTTTTCATCCCAATCAAATTCACCAGCGCTCTGAAACAAAGAAAAATGTATATTAACCAATTATAACATTTTTAAACATAATGTTTAAAAAATTATACTTACTGGAACAAAAGTTGTATTTATAGGATTGGTTAAATTACAGCCAACAATTTCACTATCATTTGCAGGATGAGGAATTGCAGTTTGATTAACCATAGATACAATAGCCACAGACAAATTTACTCGCATTGCATATACTAAAGCAAATCCTAGAAAGCCGAGAAAGCCAAAAATTTGCCTTGATTTGATACATGATCGACTATCTTCAATTGGAGTTCCTGGAGGGGGAACTGAAAAAAATTCATTCACATATAATGTTAAATAATGAAAATGTTAAATATTTATCTATGACATATAAATTTTTCTTTATGTTAAAGGAGATAATGAATCAACGTATCTACATCAACTTTAAACTTTGTGTTGCTTATTTCTGCTTCCGCAAGAGTTGATTGTGACAAGTGGGTTTTTTGCATATTTATCTCATTTACTTTTATGATAACTGTGTAAACACTGATATTCTAAGTAAAAAAAACATTGTTTTAGTCTGCTAAAATTATAAAATTCTTTTAAACAATTTTTATTTTCATCACAATGATTTTAAATTATTGGTATCTTAGAGTTGAATTTAATTAACTTTATAATTCATTTGATGACTTTCAAACAGGCAATTTGCCTTTACAAAATTATCAATAATTACTTGATATCTATTACCTGATAACTACAAACGTTATTCATTAAACTTCCTTGTACATTTTTCCAAGAACATAAAAAGCAAAATTGGAAAATGAAAATTTTCTACTAAAATCATTATCTTGCAGTATTTATCAAACGATAGAATTGTGCTAAAGTTTTCACTTTATAGAATGTCGATAATGTTCTTTTTTTATTATTTACGCAAAATTTATTATCTCCCTTGAAAATGATAAAACGTATTTTTAAAATATCGACTTTCTTAAAACAATGATAAAAAAAAAAAAAACGATCAAACTTTTAGTAAAAAGCTTAAAAAAACCGAAGCGCCATTTCCAGCAATTGTTAATTTCGATATCCCATTAACTCATCAATTCCAATAATCATTTCATTGTTTTAAATCAGCAGCACCGAGCTGTGTTTACCGTCCTTATCAAAGACACCTTACAAGTCGTGCTCCACCTTCACTAGCTCGTAACGCGATAGCGGAAGTATCAAAAACTTTTGGTGTATACGAATTCCGTGACAACAACGCCAGTGAGACCAAAGAGAGAAAAAAAAAAATAACGCGAGTTTAGATTTCACGCTCCGGCAAACGAGTATTTTTTTTCTTTCTCTCTCTCCTCCCAGCACGTTTCCCCGAAGCGATTACGCTACAATCGCAATTAACCGCGCGTGTGGCAATAAACCATTCGCTTTCGACGTTGGAAAAAAAAAGGAAACAAAATATCATATCCTTTCACGACCTACACCGACGCTAACGCACACGTGTGCGCAAGTGACAGTAATCAGCTGGAAATCCTGCGCTTGTGTCGTTTTACTTGGCATCGAGTCAAAGCTTATGCGAATTTACACCCTCGCGCTGTGTATCTAACCAACCCCCTCTTATTTTGACGCGTAACTGGGAGGGAAAGGGGTAGAATATCGACGCATTGGTCAATTCGAAAAAAACTAAAATGGAACGCTTTGATGGAGCCTATAAGAATAACGCCGTTGACTTATTGCGTGTTCCCTCATTGTCCTGGCGGCGCGGTCCGTTAGTCATCGCGGTGCGCGTTCGCTCGACTTCTCAAACGGGACATGGACAACAGTGACGCGGGCCACTTATCAACCGGGCCATCTGAACTTTCCTCGAAGACGACGACGGCGATGGCAATGAACAAGCTCCGTTTCGCGATTATCCGCAAGATTTGTACAAGAGAGAGAGAGAGAGAGAGAGAGAGAGAGAGAGAGAGAGAGAGAGAGAGAGAGAGAGAGAGAGAGAGCGAGTGGCGCAGGGTGGTAAGCGCGCGAAATGTCGCGTTGTAAACACGGAGGCGTGCTCGGGAAACAGCGCAGCAGAGATATAGGCTCGACAACGAAAAAGCGGAAAAAGCCTCACCTTTTTGGAGCGAGTCGTTCAAGCAAAGCGGCTGATCGTCCCGCGAGACGCTCGGGTCCAGCACCTCCATGACGATGGTATGTTGTCGTGCTCTAAGGGTCTCTCGCGCGAGGAGGCAAGGTTTCACACGAGAGAGATGCCGTCGAAGCTGTTGCGCGCTGCTGACAGTGAGGCTGTTGATTCTCACATCCGTGGCACTCGTGTGGCAGGGATGACGCGGCCGAGAGCGGAAGCTGGGAAAACGAAGAGGAGGAGGCGGAATCTAGCATAACACACGCACACAGCAGCACTAGGATACGTATGACAGCTGCTGCGCGCGACTTCACTCCGCGTCGATGACTACTACTCTGCCCCCGCGCGCGCTGCTGTTCTCTGCGGCTCTTGCTTAGGTAAGTGCGCGCCTCGTTCTATCTCCTCGTTTTTCTTTGTTGTTCTCGCGGGCGGCTTAGCTTCTCTGGCTTTGTCGGCGCTCCGGCAGTAACGATCGTTCTCTCCTGCTTTCTCTTTTGCCCAAGACCTTGCGCATGCGCCTGCTAAGCACACCACTTCCCCCCTAAAGTACCATTTTCGCAACTGCTCCGTTCCCTTCCTTCGCCACCCCCTCGCCACGTAACCCAGACTAGGAGCGTCGCGCTGTCTGCGCACTGTGCTCCGCTGTGTTTGTAAACGGAGCAGCGCACATGCTGTATCGCGGGCATATGGTGCCCACAGATTTGTTTGGTTTTTAAATGGATGTGGACGTAGGTTTAATGGACATGACAGCTGTTGAAACTTGATGATTGGAATTATCGAGATATTTAGCGGAGCCTTGAACACACGAGCTTATGATTAGATAGTGGGAAATGAGGAAAGATCATGCAGAAAAGTGAGGCCCGCACGGAGTAGATTGTCGGATCGGTTCCATAGAAAACTGATTTATCGAAGATCGACAAGTAAAACCTCCAAATGTTGCGATTAAAAAAAGTTGAAAAACCGCGATAGTGGTATTGTTAATGTTATTATTGTTATTAAATATTATTTATTTTTAAAAACTCATTCAATCATAATTTACTTATAAAAATAGTTTATTCTTTAAAATATTTTAATAAAATCTTTACAATATTAGACAATACTAATAAAAAGTATAATCTTAACAAAAAATTATTTCAAAAAATAAAATCTCATTACCAGGCACTTTTCCAAGATTTGATAGGTAACATATTAGACTTAAGTACCCATGCTGAAAAATAATGATTATTTAATTATTGTTGAAAATAGTATTCTTATGTTGAATAAATCTAAGTCTTACCACTCTTGTTTAATAATTCAATAAACATATTACAGTCTGTGTAAACTACGTCATCTATTGCTGAGATAAATTCTGCAGGTACTGATTTGTCATTTTCATTAAACATTAAGTAAAATTTCCTTGGGAAATTGATTATTCTCATAAGTGGAAATGATGGCCCACTAAACTTCCTTTTGACTAGTGTTTCCTGCAACATTAAATTTATAAATTTAGACTTATAATTTAAATGTTTTTTTCAATACTAAATTCATACATACTGTTTTAAGTTTCATAATGTGACTGGCAATCAGTCCATAAATACATGAATGATAGTAAGCTTTAATAATATCAATATCCTCTACTTCTTTTGAAAGAATTACATAAATTCTCTTTTGTTTTTTGTCTATTATTGGTAAATACTTGCGACGTTGAAAAAGTTCTTTTAAAAATATTAAATTTTTTGTATTGACCAAATTCAGCTTTAATATTTGTTCTAATGAAGTTCCAATTTCAATTTCAAATCCAAATATTTTTCTTGCTGTAAAGACAAATTTTTGAATGAGTTTTTTTTTAAATTTCATTTAATTACAAGAGTTTATAATATTTACCAGGTTGATCTAAAAATATGAAAACTGATTCACGTTTATTAATTTTTTCTACACTTGAAATAGAATGATAAAGTACATAATCTTCGATGACTAAAGATAAGCGATCTTCATTTAGAGTATTTATTTGTAACGATGTCACAGCAAAATAATTTGAAATGACATGAACCATGACTAGTAGGACACATATGTATATAAAAAGTCTAGAATTAAAATATAAATTAGAATTGTTTAATCATCTATTAAATAATCAAACCTCTTACTTTTCATGCACTAATAAAAGTATTAAAATTCCAACGATTGAACCAGCTAAGTTTACAAGAGTTCCTTGGCTATGTTCTTTAGCTGATATATCAGCCATATTATCTTTAATTGCCTAAAAGTAGTTATTAAAGGTAATTTATTTTATTTAAGCTATTTATAATGTAATTTTTGTATATTTGAATTTTAAATAAAACTCACATGATGCTGCATTATGGATGTTCGTGTTGCTCCACCAGCAATTCCTACAATGGCTCTCATGCCAGTTGTCAGACATAAGGTATAAGATGACAGTGTAGATATATATGGCACTATTACTTCTATTGATATGGCAACATCATTTAAAATATCAGCAAAAAGTCTCCATTTTTTACATTGATTGCCTAAATTGTTTCTAAAAAAATAATGATCATCAAATAAAAAAGAATCATTGTTGTAAAAAAAATATAAACACATGCATTAGTTACCCTTGCCACCATGCGAACATGATTCTTCCAATCATTCCAGTTCCATCTTTTAAAATCCAAGTTATGGCAGCAGCTAAAGGAGTAGCAGTTGATTCACCAACTCCGACACCCTTCATGATTGAATGAGTTGTCAGGGTACCATTGATAGTACTCGCAAATGCCTACACTTGTACAATATAAACATAATCAAACCTATGACATGAAAAAATCAACAAGCATTAAGAACAAGTTAAACAAACCTGCAACGTATCCCAAATCTGAAATGGCACATAATCTTTGTGAACACTGTGAGGAAAGCCTTGTGGTAAGAAAACTTCCTTAAAAAACGAATAGGTTATAGACTCTGTGAATTTGCTTCCTTTAGCCGGCTTAAACGTCTTAATCAACGGTTTATCTAAAATTATTGGATCAAACAAAGTGAGAAGACAATATAATAAAGTCAATTGAAAATCATCATCGTCATACCTGTTGATTCGCATATGGCTATTTTGTTCCGATGACAACCATCGCTCTCGACGATTTCGACCTCCGTTAACCGCATTTTTATCACGACTAGCACGACGCATCGAGTCAGCCGTTTCAAGGGCAATTATCAGCAGTCTTTAACAACGAACACGACGACGTCATGTTATCAAATAAACGTCGACACTTGATACAGACCAATATCAATCGATCGATATGGCAACTGGAACTCCTTGGATTCTAAGCCGACTTTTTTTTCTTTCTGCTGCAGTTTGAATAATCCACTTTAGCGGCGTGTCGATCGACCGGTGGCGCCCCCACCAGCCAACATTGCATTTTAATCCTCCGTCGCTGCATTTGAATGCGAAGCCAATTTCTTCGCGGGTAAATTTGTTTAATAATAAGTCGTCGACGCTATAAGTCGTCGTCTTGTTTGAGGCTGTTAAAAAGCTCGGACACTTTTTCAACGAGCTCGTTCAATTCCGAGGCGCAGCTTGCCAACTTTGTTCGAGCCTGGTGATATTGCTTATCGCTGGAAACCTTATCGGCTTTTTTCAAAAAAATTTTCATGCCGAGCTTATCGAACAATAGATAGCTTTTGCTGAAGTTTTTTGAAGCGTTTTTACACTTTTTACTATCCTCGTTCTCGGTCGAATCTTTTTTCTTGTTACTTTTTGTTTTCTTTCTTTTGGTTTTCCATGGCTCTTGTTCCTTTGACGATAGACTCATTGCGCTGACTTTTTTGTCAACTTTGTTTGGTTTACGAATTCGTTGAAAAATACTGTTGATGTTGTAATTACTTATACTGTTGGGTAGATCGCGAAATTTATTGATTTCCGAACATTCCAGTTGAATTATTTCGTTTGAATTTAACGACTCGATTGCATCGACTCTTTTCCCTTCACTAGCCTCCTTTTTCGAGACCCGATTGCTTAGTATTAATCTGCTGGTATTTTTATTCTCTTTGGTTTTCTTTGGCTTCAACAAACTGATTTTCTTATTCTTATCTTTTTCTTGACCCTGGCCTTTCTTCTCTTCTGTTTTCTTATTTCTTTTAACGTTTTTCGCTCTGGGCAAACTGCTCTTATTTCCGCTATCTTTTTCTTTAACGTTATCTTTCGGCTGATCTTTATCTATTACAAAAAAGTATAAAAATAAATAAAATAAAATGTAACATCCGTATCTTAAATAAGTGTGATCAACCACACATTCGGATTAATAAAAATCCGTTCGATCATCCTATGAAAATTTCCAGTGCCCATCATCATCACAAAAGGTCTTGATCTCCACATAGACGTCCAAAGAAAAATAGCTCTCACCCGCAAGGATAACCATCTTCATAATTCCCTTCCCTCGTTTCTCACGACATATACAAGTACATCTTCCCAAGATCATCCTACCACTATTGACAGCATAGGGGTCGCAATGACCAAAAAAAAGCCACACAAGGAAGTCCCAAGCCGCGAACAATACACCCTTTTCGGTGAGCAGTGGATCATCGTTCGGCTCCCGACACCTACCTATAATTTCTCTGGAAGCTCGATCTCTGCTGGAGGCTCTCGTCCCGCCGATCTGGCTTCTACTCCGCCCGGCTGTTGCATTATCATCTAACACTGTTAAGCGATTTCTCTCGGCGTATCGACGCTCATCGCGGAGCCTCGCCTCTGCCCTCGTATCACGACCTCGGCCTCCGGATCTTGGCTCTCCTCCAGTATCCTTGCCTTGAGACTTGCATGATCTCGGTGTGCTGCATAGCCGCAGAGGCTCGTTATTGTTAGCATATATCGATCGATTCTTTTGAAATATTTTCGGGATTTCTTTACCTACGCTCCCATTGCCTCTTCAATTTGTGCTTCTCCATCAGTGGCGGGATGCTCTGTACATCCCAGTATCTCACGTCCTCGCATCGGTAGCACTTAAAACAGACGTGCTGAGCGGAATAATCGGCTGGAATGATTTCGCATTGTACGGCTCTCGATTTCCGGTTTTGCCCCATTTTTGTTCTCCGCATGCCTCGTCCTCTGGCGCAAGTCAGCAATTGCAGATAAAATCAGGGAAAATTTATGTGTTTTAGAGGGTTATAGGCTACTTACTCGTAAGGTGGCTCAAACGTAGATCCGTCACGCCATTCGGTTTTTTGACTCGAAAATGAAAATTTACTCTCACGTGGCGATGAGTTCTCCTGCGACATCCACCTCTTACGTTCCTGTATGGACAAATGTTGCCGAGGACTGTCATCGTCGTCGGCGTCCCACTTGGTAACCAGATCGACTTTCCTTGGACAGGGATTCTCTTTTGGTTCTTGACATTGCTCATCTCCACGGTCAATAGCTATTGTCGTTTTTATTTGCGGCTCGGCGTTGTTGGTATTTCTGAAATGTGTTGTTTTTGAAGGTTTTCATCTTTTTGTTGGCTATGGTCTCATGTTTACATAGGTTTGTGTCTGAATAGGAAGTGTTTGTGATGTCTTACTCTTGGTTATTGCCTTCACAGGTCAAGGTGTGAATGTCCTTTTGTAATTTTGAAACCTTGCTGGTTAAGGCCGCTATCGCAGCTGCCACGTCCTCAACTTCGTTGCACTTTTTCTTTTTACGACGAAAAAGTAAGTTCATCGCTCCTTTCATTGTCTACGCCACTAACGATCGATATTTATTTTTGCCTACATTTTTGATCCATTATTTTATAGTTATCATTTCTTCTCGATTGATTCGCACTCAAATTTTTTGCCTTTCAGCCGCATCATTGTAAAATAGCCAGGGTAACGTTTAAGGTTATCGTTCCACCGAAAATCCCCAAACATCTTTGTCATTTCACATTGGTAGCTCTTTCGCACTGAAAATTTAGTCTATTTTCTATATACGGAGTCGTTCAAAACAAAAAAAAAAAACAAAAAATAAGATAAATATACAGGGTCAAAATTGGTTTAGGTGAGTTTTCCAGCAACACGCGACGCGTCGATGTTGTTCCGTCGTCGGAAAAGAGGAACTCGAGAAAGCAAATGAAAAGCCAAAAGCGTGAGGAAGGGAGGCGCGCGAAACGGGTTCGGAGCGTTCGGAGGGGAGGGATGGAAAACATGTTTTCCCGCACTTCTTCCGCTCTTATCATCATTACGAGGCACGCGCTCCCGGCTCTTGCTACTCCCATTCGCGTCGAGGCTGCACTATATATATAAAACGAGCTTACAGGTGGGAAGCCGAAGGAGAAAGAGAACGATACTGCCGCTGTAAAAGGGTACGACGACGCGAGCCGGCGATTAATCGGCGCCGAGAGCGAGAGGGGCAGTTCTTGTCCCCGTAGGCGCGTTGCTCCCTGTACACCAGCCGCTGCAAGACTCTGCTGCAATTGCAATAGAGAGTCCAGATAACGACGACGCGGGCCTGTATCAAGCCAGGGAGTGCGCCCCTCTGGCAAGTAGCTTATATATGTATACCGACGACACGTGCGCTACCGCAGCTTGTTTTTCCGTTTTTGTTTTGTTTCTTCGTTCTCGTTTGGTGGAATTCAAGGGTTCGTTGCTTGAGAGAGCAAGAGACAGTTGCACAGGGTTCGATGACGATAGTCATTAGCTGTCGGGGTGTTTTCCCGCGGCTCCGAGAAAAGCGCGAAGACGCTTGAGAATTTGTTTTGAGAGCAACGCAAGAAAAAGGGATGTATATAACTATACGACGACGAGTTTTACGCGCATGGGAACTTGGCGCAGGCGGAAAACTTGTCAGGCTCGATGAAGCAGCAAGGTGTATCTTATTAGCCGGGGCAATGAGCGGTAAGCGCGTAAACACTGGGCCGCGGTGCTCCATTTTTTTTCCTCTCCTTTCCTACGGCTTTTCAGCCCAGACCGAGACAATTACACATTTCATCGCGCTGTAGCGTGTACGCACGTATATGCACAGAGTGGGTGGAGGAGGAGGTCTCGTTCTGTTTCGCCCCGAAATAATACCAGAGGAGGATGTCTCGGTAAACGAGGATGGGAGGCAGAAAGAGAGAAAAGTGGCGGTGTGGCATTCGGCGTGAATGTGTGTGTGCGCCACTGTGTCTGTAGATACTTGCGGCGCTACAGGTCGCTACCTATGAGCCGGAAGTTGCCTTCTCCTGTCTGCTCTTCGTGCGCCGGGGGGGAAGGAATCGAGAACGGCCGGATCTGTCTGGGGCGACTTGTTGGCTTTGCTTAATTAATACGTATGGATACGCTCCGACCGAAAGCGTTTCGAATCCCTGCGTCGAGTTTATAATATAAAAAAACTGGCACCACGGGATGCCGGATTCAGTTTAGGCTGATATACGTCCACTTGGCCCTTCTTCCTTCGCTCGACTTTTCATAATTGGCTTTCGTTGAATCCGAATTTAAATGAGCTTTTGCGAAGGATTTTTAATTTAAGGTATCCGTGTACACAAATTCGATTTCAGGACGAACAATTGTCTGGACAAAGCCATCGAATCGTAGTCTAGTAAGAACGTCCGTGCTCACGTTTTGTAACGATCACGTATTACAATGGTAGTATATACGTTCAGGAGTCGCGTGCCTGAGCTATATATCGCGAGCGGTATACCTAAGAAGACCGAGATTCCGCTCTCGGAAGTTGGACGAGGGGTAAGGGCCGGGGAATTCAATAAAGTGCTTCCTCGAAGCCCCAAGAGGGATATATATATATATAACAGAACGAACTCGGCGATTTTTTGGCACGCGCACGTCCGTGACGAGAAATGCCGGATTGAATGGGGGAAGGAAGGGAATCCAGACTCGGATTGGCTTTGGTCAATCAAGACACGGAGTGGAAAGACGCGTGTTTTCCGTGACGATGACAAGGAGTGCGGAACAAACGCTCGTAGAGAGGCACGTGCGCGACTGTAGAGAAGCAAGTGCGTCAATCCGAGACGTTGACTGACGATTAATTTTAGGACAATCGGTTCACCCACGGGGGTTTGATGTTGTATTGAGAGGTTTTGTTTAGGCATACGGTGTGTTGATTATTGGATGATGTTATAGTTGGGTCGGAATAGTGACTATTGTTATATTTTACATTGGTAATGAATGGAATCGTACATCAATTCCAAAGTACACGTTATAGCTGAAGGAGTAATCATCTAATATTTTTATTACGGTTCGGTATGTATCCGAACAAGGATGTTACGTAATGCCTATTATAATCGAATACACTATACTTTTGGTTGAAAAAAAAATAACGTAATTCCACGTAGAAAAAAAATGTACGAGTTAAAGCAACAGAATTGACATTGACAGAATTATTTACTGCACGCGCAGATCGTGACATCGTTTATCTAATTTTCGTATTTATCAACGACCATGCTATTTAAGCACATAACAAGTAGTTCAACAATATTTTTCACAACCAACAAGCCGAACAAACCTACAAAATATTTCTTCAAATTCATTAAGCTCAAAAAATTCCATCAACTCGAAAAAAAAAGAAAAAAATTGCCACTATCCAAATAATTTCGTACATTTATACAGCGTAGAATGGCAGAGCAGTGGCAAAGAAGAGACGAAGATGCCGGGGAGGGACATGAGTCGGCACACGCTTCTTTACAGCCGGCCAGGATCTCTCTCCCCCCACCAAAGTGGCCCTCGTCTCTCCCTCCCGCGCGATTCTTCGCTTTTTCTTCGCTCGCACCGGTGTGTTTACCTGGCCGCGCTCGGCCGCGAGACGGCCTTCTGCGGGATGTATATCTGCTGGGTGAATATGTCAGCGCTGTCGCTAAGCGGATATTTTTTGCTCGCGCCTCTCTCTCTTGTTTCGACGAATGAGACGTCGAGCGCGACGACAACTATCTCGGGTTTTCGCCAGTACCTGAACTGATCCTGGCGCCAATGGAGTGGCTTCCTTTTTTTTCGGTTACCCGGTTGTTGAGAAAATTGTGATTAAGAAATCATGGGATTAAAATTTTTTGTCGTTGAAATTTTTGTTTTATCCCTATTGCGAATCCAGTTTTCGAATGGTTTACTCGTCTTGTTGGTAAAATGTGAAATTGTGCAGGGAAAAAAAATTTATTTGCGCTTTATGAATTATTCATTGATATATATAGAGAGGTAGAGGCCTGTGTATATGTGCATGCTAAATATATAACATCGCTTGATTGTAGGAGAGTCTCCTCCTTTGGTATTCTTCTTAGTCTACATTCTTTCTGGCTCGATTTTTATCGCAGAAGAATTTTTTTTCGCGCGTTATACTTGGCTTTTCGTGCGAGAGCGGGGGCTGTTTGACGCGAGCGCTCTCGGCTATTATAAGGGCAATACGCGAAATTTTCCTCGGACGTAAATGCCGGACTTGTGCACAACTTCGCCGCGGCCTCGTTTTTGCATTCTCGAGAAACTTGGCGAGTTATACAGGCGCAGGACGACTAGTTGCATGAATCATGGGATGTAGATGCATGCTGAGAGAGGCTGAAGTATTCACAGCTGCGGGGATTTTTAACGAAGCTCGAAGATTGCAGGTGTTCTTTGAAATTTGCAACTCGTAAGATAACTTCTTTATTAACTTACGTATAGAACTCATATTTTTCACACAATTTACTTGGTATTATCAAAAGGATATCATATTGGATTTCGGTTTTCAGTAACACCAACTAAAGTATGCTGGCTAAAATTACTTGAGTTTAAACTAAATATCAGTTACACTGAGAAAAATTTCTAGTAAAAATTACAATCTACTATTGTAAAAATTGCTATATTCAAATAGCATTGCTCGGATATACTTCGAATGTTACAAA